>BMAV01021415.1:0-13355 GCA_019973955.1 Trichonephila inaurata madagascariensis | reverse complement strand
TTCGGGACGATGGTCATCATATGTAGCCAGCTGACATATTGTCCAAAACTCTTAGTTTTTTTCGAGAATACAACCGAAAATAAGATTTGAACTTTGAGATTATTCGAATCATAATCTTTTTAAGACTGAGTCGAGAATGAGACGAGACTCCCATTGTGGCCGAGGTCTTGGGCCCGGGCCCAGTGGACCCATACCTTAAGACGTCCCTGCGAATCACATGGGTCTATTCGATCGTTCAAGTTTCTTGATCGGCCCGAAATCGCTCCGGCCCTATCCGCCACTGGCTGTATTGATGTAATAATATATATGAAGGAAATGTGTTAAAACATTAAGTTCTTTTAATAGAAGGACTTGGTATTTATAAATTATAGACTTATATATAATACTAAACACTGTTAGTTATTATTTTTGTTTTCTAGTAAACTTAACCTCCCCGGGGAAAAAAGCTATTCTGTAAATTATTAGAAAAAAAATTAATATTAAACTATTAGAGATTATATTAGACTTTTTAAAATTCGAATCTAATTTTTTTTCTACATATTAAAAAAATTACACTTTATATTTAGATCTAAAAATGAAGTTAATTTCATTATTTTCAATGATCTATTAGATTCATTTTACATTTATTTTTTCAATTTTCAAAATATTCAAGATTTTTTTTTTTTTAATTCATGTACCATATTACTTGAAATAAGAATAACTTCTGAGATAAATTCTTTTTCAACGTAATTAAACTTCCTGAATTCTTAAAGAATTTTGATAATCCACTATCATTTTGAGTAAAAAGAGAATTTCCAAGAAGGATTGTGGGATTCTTAAATCCATGATCGTAACTGATTTAATGAGAGGCTCTCATGAATTGGCACACAACACGAAGTTTTCTAAGGCTTCTGACATTTATTTACATATGTAATATCTAATTACTACAAAACCTCTACACAACTTCCCATTCAGTTCCTTCACCATGTTGGTGTGGTGGAGGAGTTAGAAGAGGGGATGCCAGCTCAGCTGTCGTCCTTGTCACTTGACGTTGGCTCAAAATTAGGTGGTCCATCGCCAATAGCCCTCGTGTAGCTTTTTAGTGCATCGTTGATATAACTCTCACTTACTCACTCATTTCGTTCCCATCGTTACATCACTTTTCGGTTTTTTTTCAACAGCTCGCGTGAATTACCATTCCCTTCAAATAAAACTATACACACACAAGATACGTTATGTTCTTATCATAGCTGGCGCGAGTGAGTGAGTGAATATATACGTCGCGCGCACTGTTTAGCTACTCGAGAGCTTTTGGCGACGGACCTCGTAATTTTGAATCATGGTCAAGTGACGAAGACGACACCTGAGCTGGCACCCCCCTCCTAACTACCACACCACACCAATGAGATGACGTTTGAGCTCTCGACAGATTTAACGTGCATCACTCGCCTACACGGAGGGTCTTAGCGGTAATAGGCTCGAACTCATGACACGCCGGTCACGAGTTCGTTATCTTGACCTCTAGGTTACCGCCGCCCCATCATAGATGGCGCAGTGAGTGAGCGAGTGAATATTAACGTCGCACTGTTCAGCTACTCGAGGGCTTTTGGCGACGGACCTCGTACTTTTGAACCTCGGTCAAGTGACGAGGACTAAACCTGAGCTGTCACCCCTTTCTTAACTACTACACCAAAGGGAGGACGTTTGCGGTCTCGATAAATATAACGTGCATCGCTTCCCTACACGGCGGGTCTTTAGCGGTAGTAGGCTCGAACGCAAGACAAGTCAGACACGAACCCGTTACTCTGACCACTAGGCTACCGCGGTCCATAGATGGCGCAGCAAGGGTATTAAACAACTCTTTTATTATCTTCAAATTCTTCTTATAATAAATTCTAGTCAATTTTTCACGAAAAAAAAACACGTTCTCATTTTACCACTTTTTCACATTTTAAAAATTGTTACTATATTTACTTTTGATACTACAGTAATACCACGACTTACGCGATTTTAAAATCTCGTAGATTTGTCTTTTTCTTTGAAAAAAACTCAGGCCGGATTAGTACTAGAGTCTGATGAAATTGCTAATTTTATTGAAGAAGTTGTCGATTTTGACAGGCAAAGAATTTGGTAGAGTGTGATGACCTTCAAGAACTTCTGGATTCCCACAATCAGGAGCTGACAATTGATAAACTCACAGAAATGCATGAACTAGAGAAAGGCATTGAAGAACTTGAGTCTTGAGACCCAATTCAATCACAAGATCGAATGATGGTTGGGAGTTTGACAAAAGGCCTCCATTTAACTGAAAAATGGTTGCAAGTTTTAGAAAATACATACTCCGACAAAGAGCGCATTTTTTCAACAAAACAAGGGAAAAAAAAGTGTTAGCACCCTACAAAGAAATTTTGTAGGAGGGGAAAAAAATCTTTTGAACCGGCAGATTACTTGTAAGATTTCATGAAACCTACCACAAAATAATTTTGGTTTGTGATTCTGTATTTGTGTTAAGATTTTATTGAACATTTTTTTTTCTAAATTATTATTTTCTTTTATTTCCGGGCGCAACTAAAAATAATTTATATACATTTACGTGTGAAATTACACCCCTACCTACGCGAATTCAATTTACGAGGTTATCACTCAGTCCCATTCATCACGTAACTTCGGGCTATTACACTGTATTGCTATTGCATACTTAACAAGACATTGGGAAGAGGTAATATATGGGTTCGCGGTGGCCGAGTGGTCACTGTCGTGGATTCTAGACGTGATACCACTGAAGACCCACCTTACAGAGGGGCTGATGCATGTCAAATCTGCTGAAGTCTTCATGTTGGTGTGGTATGGAAGTTTGGAGAGTGGGGTTCTGGCTCAGGTTTCTTCTTCGTCACGCATAATTAAGATTCAGAACTATGGGAACCATGGGAATTCTTCGACATTCTTTTTTCTTGTTTTCCTTGCAGTTTTTCTTTCTTTTTGATGGGTAAGATATATAAAATAAGCATATATTAATTTTAAAAAAAGGTGTGAATAATTACTTTTTTTAATATATAGTGTTTATGAATTTAAAATTTGTTTTATGTGGTTTATATAAAGTATATTAAAAGATGAACCTCTATATAACGAACAGTAGCGCACACAGGAATTTTTCAAGGGGGGTCCAGGGTCGAAAGTCCACCATTATTGTATCATGCTCCTTTTGATTTTGTCGGTTTTGGGGAACAAAACACAGTAAAAAACTAATTATTGAATAAATAATTAGCATTAATTAATAAAATTAATCATTAATAACAAATACTTAAACTTTACGTTATATACTTAGAATTATAATCAATCGAAAAAAAATCAAGGGCTTTGGGGTCCGGACCCCTAGGACACCACCCTTGTGTGCGCCACTGATAACAAATCTTCCATATAACAAACTTTTTCCGGGATTTAGCGACTTCGTTGCATAGAGGTCCGACTATATTTAATTATAATCGAAAAATGAAAGGGCATTTTTATTAAAGCAAGAAAATGTACTTATAAACATCTTGTTTCATACTAGTGAAGTTCGAGCCCCGTACCACTAAAGACCCGCCGTGTAGGGCAGCGATGCACGTTAAATCTGTCGAGAGCTGAAACGTCCTCCCGTTGGTGTGGTGTGGTAGTTAGGAGAGGGGGTGCCAGCTCAGGTGTCGTCCACGTCACTTGACCATGGTTCAAATTACGTGGTCCGTCGCCAAAAGCCCTCGTGTAGCTGAACAGTGCGACGTTAATATTCACTCACTCACTCATTCATACTAGTGATTGTGAATCAATATCTGCATCTTAATGAACGTCTGTATTAAACTAAGTATTCAGGAAGGAATTCCATACAAGCATTGTTCTCATGAAAGTTATAAATTCCTTTATATTATAATATAAAGGAATATATAATAATATTCTATAATTATCCTTTTCTATAGTTTTTCAGATTTAAAATGACCACGGTCACAAACTCGTGTCGGCGTTGTCTAGTCACGAGTTCGAGCCCTCGTACCACTGAAGAAGGGCTGATATTGTGTAGGGGAAAATTTGTCATGGCTTAAAGTCTTCACGATGTGGAATGGAAGTTAAGCGAGTCGGGTGTAGGCTCAGTTGTCATCCTCGTTATTTGAAAATTACGATGTCTATCACCAATAGCCAGTGGCGAAAACAAGGGGGCCCCGGATCCGGACCCCCAAAAGCGCTCGGTTTTTTTTCGATTGATAATAATCCTATGTATATAGTACGTAAAGTTTAAATATTTGTTTTTAACAATTAATTTTTTTAATGGATGCTAATTATTTATTCAATAATTAATTTGTTACTGTTTTTTGTTCTCGAAGATCAAGAAAATCGAAAGAATATGTTGGGAGGCGTATCGGAGCATGATACAAAAAAGGTGAACTTTCGACCCTGGACCCTCTCCTTGAAAAATCCCTCCTGTTTCTCCAGAGATTGCTTCTTAAATTAAAATCAAATCAAATAAAATACTTGATTTTAATGATCATATTTAACAATTGTTAAGACAAAATTAAGTTGTGGTGCTCTTGTGGCATATTGAAACGATTTTTAGATTTTTTAAAAAAAATATTGTATTAAAATCAATGATTGAACATTTTTTCAAAAAAATTGAACGCAAACCAGCAAAATTAAAAAAAAAAAGATTTCATATTATTATAGATTTATAACTTTTTAATGTGCTTTTAACAATATAAAAAAATATAATCTTAAAAGTTTTTATGGGTGGCGAGAATCAGACGCCCGTTTTAGCAGTTATTAGAGCCGCCCATCCGATATAGTGGTTAGTGGCGATGACTGCAGTGCCATAGGGCATGGTTTCGAATCCCAGGGAAGGCATGGATATTTGTATATGTATAGTGCCTTCACGGCATGGGGATAATCTAAATAGCCGTGGAGCCGCAAAGCCTCCCACCAACCTCAACATTGGGGTGGAACCGAACAAAATCGTACTGTCACCTGCATGGTGCTCAAAGCTAAGACTAACGACAGGCGTAAAAATCTAGCCCTTCACCGCGATGAATTTCGTAGATCTTAATCTGATATTACTGTCGTTCAGGCGGCATAAGTAACAGCATAAGTTATTAAATTTGTATGCAGTTCAGTATCGAATTTCCCATCGTTTGTAAAAATGCATCTCTTAGGGGATTTTCCTTTTGAACCTGACAGTGGTTACGAGAACTTTGAAATTATTTCCTTGCTTTTTTTTAAAAAAAAAAATCTTTGCTATAATTATGAAATGCCCAATAAATGCGAAAAGATTCGATAGTAGAGAAATCTAAACTCTACTTAATGTTGTTTTTTTTTATATACTTTAGATAACATGTGATGTTATAGATGGCAAAGGATGGAAATATTTGTTTTTTCACAACTCGTTGCACTTTTAAGCGAATCGCATTCACTTTTTAATTATAAAGAATTAAACATGTCAGAAATGAAATTGATTTTATAGTAAAAGACAGATTGATCTGTGATTTTTGGGTTCAAATTACTTTCGTAATAAAATGACCTACTTCATTGTGTTATAAACACAGTTAAGATAAAAATGACTTTAAAAGGTATCACAATTGTAATAAATTTTGATGGTCGTAAAAAAAATGATCTCCAGGAGCTTCTTAAAATTATCCAAAATTAGTAATATTCTTAAGGAGATTTATAAAATTTATAAAAAGGCAATTTTACACACAGGGATATCTAATTCCTCTAGAGCAGTACGAGACAGACCAAAGTATTCTTCGATATATTAAACAATGCAGACAACAACAAAAAAAGTAACCAATCAAAAAAATAAATTATTTTCAATCTGATAACCATGATTCAAAAAATGTAATTTTCAAAACCTAAAATATATATTGCTACAATAAACAAAATTTTTATTTTCTTAAATCCAGAACAATACTACCAAATTTTTTTTAAAAAATGAGAAAATGCTAGAAAATAATAGCACAATAAGTATGCATTTTTCAATTCCTACTATTAGTTCACTCTCTATACATATTTTTATATTTATTTATCTTGTTCAAATTTTCAATCAATAATAAAATACTTTCTATTCATCCAATCAAGTTCAAATAAATTTTTTTAAACTTGTAGTGGATGACACTTAATGTTAATACAGTTTTTTTCAAATATTAACCAATTAATTTTATTAATTACCGGTTTCTGACAACAACTTAGATTTGTCTCTATTGTTGCAACACAATGTAACTGTTAAAACAAAGACAAAAGTTGACGTCGAAAACCTGTTTTTCAGGCAAATTAGCCAAACTGGGTGTGCATTGCTACAACAATGTAGACAAATCAAGCTTTTTTCACACAATTCCTATTAGTTCACTTTCTCCCTATATATATATTTATATATATATATCTTGTTTAAATTTTCAATCGTTAATAAAATACTATCTATTCATCCATTCAAAATAGGATTGGACTTAAAATTTTTTTTATATTACTTGTTTAAAAAAAGACTTGAAAGTCATCATCTTTTCCTATTTATAGTGTATCAATTCAAAGATTATTTTTGCCTGGATATTTGTAATTATACTATATACATTATATTTTTTCTACAAAAGAATAAGAAACTGAACAGAGTTTAACAGATGAGTGTTCTGACGTAAGAGAAAATATCGGAAAATTAACGTGGGAATTCCTACTCAAAATGTGTAACCTAGTTTCATGTTTGATCAGAAAACACGGTGCATAAATTTTTACAGCAGTAGCTGAAGAAGGAAAAAACTGGTTGTTTATAATTAATATCCTGTAAATGTTTATGTTTTTGTTTTGCAGCTCGATAAGAGTGTCTCTAATTATATCCTTACTCTATGTATAGAAATATTTTGTGGTTGTTTGTGCCTATATATCACCATACGTATGTAACATTAAAGTGTGATTTTTATTTTCTTCTTTTTTTAAAAAAAGCGCCATTTTGTGAGGAAAATTTCTTTTTCAAAAATATATTAACTAAAATCATAACACATGATTAAAAAAAAAAAAACGAATTCATATTTGACTTGCAATATTGATATTTTGGTCGAGGTCAATTGAAGAAAAATGCCATGTTGGGTCGATACCTTACTCATTTTTTCACCACATCAAGTGAGGAATTTAAAGCTAAGTTATATGTATTTTACAATAAGGTTATTCGAAGCGTGAATTGTGTGACTCCATTCGGATATTTTTTAAGAAAATTCACTTAAAATTTCTGGATTAAAAACAAACATAATTCAAAAATATTTTAAGGATTCACCTTTAAAACTAAGGAACATTTAAATCTATGGGAGTTTTTTCTCTTAGAAACAGAATGCATTACATAAAGAGGGGAGGGGGGTAAATTAAACTGAACAAAATGAGTTATTAAAATATTTTGCCCGTTTTTTGTCAGTTGAATCAGATTAACATCAAAACATTTATCTATGTGAAAATTTACTCCAAGATACATATTTAATTATGGATATATTTAAAACTATGCGAGTTTTACCTCAAAGGGTCACAATACGATTCAATTGACAAAAATCGATCAAAAAATCAAATTTAATTTTTTTAGTCCAAATTACTTTTTATATACTTTTCTATAATCTCACAAAATTTGAAAGCTCTAAACTTAAAAAACGCAGAATTATAATAGCTTTTACGTTCGTTTTTATTCACATCCCTATGACAAATCACAAAACTTTAAACTTACTTATTTCAGAAAGATAAAATAACTATTTTGTCTTCATTTAAAATGCTAAGGCTTTTTTTCTATTGTGTCTAATGCTTTGAATTTTTTTTACTTATTGCTAATAGTACATGTTACAAAGGTTGTTATGCATTTTTGAATCAAAGCAATACTTATTTTTTAAAAAATAATTGAACTCAGAATTTATACTTTTAAGGAATTTTCAATAAGCATTCAAGAAAAGAAGTATTGTACAAATACCAATCATGTTATCACAAAACCCATACCAACTTTTGTTATACATAGTTTGAGGTACTTGTAAATATCAAATTTCATGCGTGTACGTACATTTTTGTAGGAGTAGCATTTTAAAATCCCTGCACAAATTTTTCCTTAAAAAATTA
Organism: Trichonephila inaurata madagascariensis; assembly: GCA_019973955.1. Classification (NCBI taxonomy): domain Eukaryota; kingdom Metazoa; phylum Arthropoda; class Arachnida; order Araneae; family Nephilidae; genus Trichonephila; species Trichonephila inaurata. The sequence continues at coordinate 5,288 of BMAV01021415.1, read as the reverse complement.
AATGGCTAGCTTTTTATAAATTTTTGAGCACAAAAACGGTTTTACATAGCATACACACATAGGAGACAACCAAAAAAATTTTGAAAATCCTTAAATTAAAATTTTTTTGTAAATCGTACCATGTCCCCTTAACATATATAAAACTTAAAATTTCATTTTATATTAATATACTCTGAGGTGAAATAATTTGTGTTAAAGAAACAGAATGTATTATATAAAGAGGAAAAAAAAAAACAAACGAATTAAATAAAACAAAAATGAAGGGTTTATTAAAATATTTCACCCATTTTGCGTCATTTGATTCAGAATGTAACATCAAAACATGTGTGTGTGTATCTATGCGAAAATTTACTCCAAGATATGTCGAACAAAAAAAAAAAGTACTTATTTACATTTAGCGCAAACAGCTGTTGCAGTTCAGCGAAACCCGTGTAAAAGACTCGTTATCCTCGCCAATTACTGAGCCAAAGTTTTAAACAATCTCGTGACATGGCAACCCTTCTTTCCTGGGAAATACATCAGTTACTATGACCACGGCGCCACTGCTAACAGCGGCTGATTTCTAGTGCGCAATGGGACAGTTTTCAAGTAGAGACTACAGGTTCGAGTTTTCATGAGTCTCGTAATACAGTTTAAAATTCTATAGTTATTGACGACGGAGTAAAATATAAACTTTAATGCTTGGCGTGGACTTTTGAAGTAAAATGTTTGTGTCTTTAATGATGTATTAATTCTTTGCAAGAATTGTCCTACTTGTTGATTCTTGTGATCTTACGAGTGTACTGATGGGAAGGTTCTAAGGAGTTAATTTTAGTTTTCTCTTGGTTCACGATTCAGCAGTTCCGGTGAGTACGTTTTATTTGTTTTTCTCTGTTTGATTCTTTTTTACGTTCTGATATTGTTATTGAAATTGGGTCTCTCATTTTTTTTTAATTTTCTCGTGCCGAATTGATGTTCTTGGCCTTGTGAATTGTCCCGCGAACTATTCTATTCTGCGATTAATTTTTAAAATCTTGGTTTAATTCTTGAGTTGGAATAAATTCCATTGCAGTTTTTGAAATAAAAAAAAAAAAATGCTCGTGTTAATTATTACAACGCAATATTTTCTTACGTAATAAAGTGTTATTCACCCCGTTCGTATCAGAGGAAAGACGTTAGCTCGTGGGAATGTGATGAGTAAGCTTAATTCAATCGATAACATTAATTTCCGCATATCGAAACAATATGCTAATTTTATCTGCATATAGCATGACTATAAATTTTTATTTATATGTTTACGCTTTCGAATTTTTATTAATTTTGTTAGCACTTTTTCTTTTAAAAAAATTACCTAGGCTGAATTATTTGATTAGTTTTGAACGAAAATTATTACACTATAGTATATAGGACTCTGGGGGGCCCAAAAGACGTTTTGTTATGATTTTAATCTAAGAGCCCAAATTGACTTTGCAGGGGAGTCCTAACATTCTCCGTTATGTTACTGCAATTAGAAGAATGTATCTTAAATAATATTTAAAATTGATCCACGTATTATAGGTACCTTATGTAAAAAACAAATTTATTGTATTTTTTTTTATATAACCCCCTCACGTTGGGAAACATTTTTTACTTAAATACATTGTACTGAATGGCAAAAAAATATTTATAGCTGTGTGAGAAATCCTGTGTGTTTTGCCTTGAATTTGCATCTAAAGTTTAGGAACTGCTCTTGCTTCAATTTGGGTTTTAACGTCGAAACTATAAATGTGGGAAGTTTTTCCCGTTTCCTTCGTTATAGAATTTTTTTTCATAAATGAAAAAGGATGCATTTTCCATTAGAAAATTACAGTTGAACCTCCCTTTTGCGAACTTTTTCCTGGAACCAAGAATATAAAGTATATTGAAAAATGAATATCTATTTAACGAATTTTACGCATAAAGAACTTTTTAGCGACTTCGTTAAATAGAGGTCGTACTGTATTTAGTTTTGCAAAACATTGTACTAACGAGGATAAAATTATTTCGTGGAACCCCTGATAGCAAACATTAGAACATTCAGTATGATATAAAGAATAACGCGTCTTAATATTCTTTTATTATACAAAAATTTGAGAAACAACGACAAAATAAAGTTATACTGTATAAATAAAATTTTGTTTCTATGGCTGGAATCAACTTTTGGTACTTACGGTTTTTCAAACTTCATAGAGAACATGAATTCATTTTGTATACTCATTTATATTTTTCTTTTCCATTTTTTACTGTGATTCGTGGAACCCTAGGGTTCCGTGGTACACAGTATGAAGACCACTGTTCTGGAGCATTCTACACCACGTGAAAACTGGTGGGGGTGGGGGAGTAACTGTATGCTCGTTATATATATTTTCTATGTCAAACATTCTACGATTCGTAATTCCGATACGCTTTAATGTTATGAAAAAACTTTAAAAGATATTAAAATGGTTGTTTATCGATTATTCTAATTAAATTTAACTAGGATCATTAAAGTGAATACACTTATTATAATTTATAATTTTTGTTATTTGGATAATGACCTGAATTAAGGGTAAGACACGACTTTGGGGTTTTTTGCCCATTTTTTTTTAAAAATTTTAATTGCATTGCTTGTCTGATATAATTTAAAATAAATCTAGTCTTGGAGAAAATTTTATGTTTAAATAAGAAAGATGGGAATGATTTTTTTTTTTTTACAAAAACAAAGATGAAAATTTCCCTGAACTTTTTGGAGAATAATCGGAGAACTAGATAGCGTCATTTACGTGTCGCTAATATTTAGTTTGTGATAAGTGCTCCTTCAAGAGCAAATTACATAATAAATCATTCGACCTTGAAGCCCCTCACCGAAATATATCGTTCTTTTCCCCCCTTTTTTTCCTTGATGTTGAAATTAAACCCAAAACACAATTAAAAACAAAAAAAAAGAAACGTTTTGTTTTTAAAAAAATGAAAAAGGGAAGGTATAATGGGGTTTTCGCAAAATTTAAGGGGGGGACATAATAATTTATAACGAAAAAAAAATTGCTTCAATTTATTTTACCGTTTGGGTTAACGCCCCATACCCGGGAAATTTTCCCAGAGTGTTTTTTTTCATGTCTTTATGATTAAAGTTAGTTTTGGCTTTACGAAAACAACGGTGTTTAGAATTGAAAAAAAGAAAATTTCCCAAAAAAATACCGCTTTTTTTTTTTTTTAGTTTTTTTTTTTCGAATGGTTATTACATAGCACGTTAAAAAAGCCTCCGAAAGCCCCAAAATTTTTTTTTGCGGCAAAACCCAACCAAGCCAACGAATGAAATTCTTTTGTCTGGGTGGGTTTTAAGTCGTCGCGACCACCAGTGGACCGCCGACAATTTGGGGCCCCTTTACCAAAACCTAATTAATAATCATTTCACACACACACACACATCTTTTGAAGGTCCCGAAAAATTTTTAAAATACGGGGGGGGAAAAAAAACACAAATAGTAGCGCACAAGAATTTTTTTTTGGTTTTAAAAATTCACCATTCTTGTATCATGCTCCTTTTGATTTTTTTCATTTTGGGAACAAAAAAGTAAATAACTAATTAAAAAAATTGCATTAATAAATAAAATTAATCATAAATAACAAATACAATTAAATTTAGTACATATATTAAATTTTAAAAAAAAAAAAAATAAGGGTTTTAATCCGGGCCCCCCTTGTATGCGCCACTGACTAGAATAAATTTCGTTAAATAGAAATTACACTTCGCTATTTGGAGGTTATTTTACGAAGAAAATCGTAAAATGTTTTTGGTTACAGAAAAAAGTTCGCTAATTAGAGAAATTCAGAAGATAGAGGTTCGTAAAATAGAGGTCCAACTGTATTGTAGACTTTCTTTTAGTTCATTACATCTACGTTACTGGGTGGACCGCAACACTGAAAAAATTAGAAGTAGCCCGCGTACTCAGGGAAAATCTGCCCACCCCTGATCTATGTTATATTTAATGGATCTCCGAAACTCGATCTTCTAAGTGTCAGTGATTCAATTGCTAACTTTTTAAGGGGAAATGCATAGGTATGGGCAAAATAATTATTTGGCAAATATTTGCTCTAATTTAATGGTGAGGAATCATTTTTTTAAAAAACTTATTACGTTATATGTAATTCAATAGGACCTGACTAATTTATTTACAAGAAACATGCGTACAGAATCTCTTTAAAATGTACATAAAATATAATTTTTTTCAAGAAAAATATTGCTTATATTATGTTAAATGATTACAAATTTTTTGAAGATGTAACATGACTCAACAAAGCATTGTTTGAGTGGGAAAATTATTAAAATCACATTTGGTTTGTTACGAATATACGAACTTATGGGCTTATAACCAGTAGCGCACACAGGAATTTTTCAAGGGGGGTCCGGGGTTGAAAGTTCACCATTCTTGTATCATGCTATTTTTGATTTTGTCGATTTGCAGGAACAAAACATAGCAAAAAACTAATTATTGAATAAATAATTAGCATTAATTAATAAAATTAATCATTAATAACAAATATTTAATTAAATTTTACGTATTATATACTTAGAATTATAACTAATCGGAAAAAAATCAATGTGCGCCACTGGCTTATACAAAATATAAACGCTACTATAAATATAGAAGGTATCGTAGTTAAAATCTTACATTAAAAAAAATCTTTTCGCAATGTAAGTTTTTATGCTTACTTGTCGTTGAAAATCAAGCAACAACTATTTGGATGCCAAAGGAAAAATCGAATTATGCTGTAATGAAAAAAATGAACAAAAACAATTTCCAAAATTTGCATTCGTTGTAAAGATTCTATTTTCTCTTTTTGTCTTAATTGAAAAGAAATTTTATACACTGAAAATTTGCATTTTGAATAACCGTCTGGAGTAAAATGTTTGATATGTTGAAAAATATTTTTGTACTACTCGTACTTTTTAAAATTACGTATGGAGTAGTTAGCTTTGACTGTAAACGCTTTCTGAAAATTAAATTGTGTTAGTTATTATTAATTCCCATTAACTTAAACTAAATTGTAAAGAACCTGTTAAGGGCTCTCAGGACCCTTAACAGCTATCCGTGCACTCGAAAATAACATCCTTTTTCAAACCAATATAACTTAACAACAAAACAAAACAATAATTTGAAATTTTTACCACATGATAATCATATATATTTCCAATATTTCCAGAAATTTTAGAGGGAAATTGAGAAAACATTTAAAAAGTTATAAAGAGATAAAATTAAATTTTCAAAAAATAAAATTAGTATTTTGGGGGAAAAATAAAAAGATAAAAA
>BMAV01021414.1:70457-86027 GCA_019973955.1 Trichonephila inaurata madagascariensis | reverse complement strand
TTTAAGTATTTTTTTTTTGTCATATTGTCCTTAGATTATAATACATGTATAAAATTGTTCTAAGTGACACTAAATATCATGAAAATTATCCATTTATGCGCTTTTCTAAAATCAGGGTTCCGAACGTAGTCGGATACCCTAAAGTTCAACTAGATTTTGTTACCTTATTGAATTACAAATATATACATATTTTTGCAAATGTTCCAATCAAGGGATAATTACTTATAGACGAATTTAAAACTATATTATACTGCATTCATTTGAATCTAAGACTCAATATTCTTCCACAATGTTAATGCTACTGAAAATCGGGTGAGACTTAGAATCAAAGGTGGAAAAACATGTTCAATGACGGGACACTTAACATGATACTGACGGTTAGAACAATATTAAGTCCCTATATATTTTTAATACTTTTTAAAAAATGGTAAAATAAAATTAATTATTACCTTCTTATTAGATAACATTTATATATGTTTTTATATTTCTTAACTATTGGATATCAATAAACAATTTGTGATATGGTCGATCTTTGTCCACCATATCTTTGTGGGTCAGCGTAAGTTAGAGGTGTGGGATTCTCGAAATGAAGAGACATTTTAGAATTCTTAATATGACTTTTATTAAGAGTTTAACTTAGATTACTTATATATCGAACAAACTTATATTAAGTGAGAATAAATCAAAACACATAGCCGTAGTTAACACAGATCGCGCAATTGGATCACTTATCTAAATAATTATATTATCTGCCTACTCTCAATCCTAATAATATTTCGAATTCGGAAAATAATCTTCCTACCTGGAATTCCAAGCAACGGTTCAAACACCTTTAGATCGGCTGTTGGGCTCGTGTGCAATAGTATGCACCTTGTAATAATGGCTAGATTTCCGTGATTCTTGGGTAGGCCGCCAATTTACACTTCTACATTTTCCAAACTGAACTTTCTCTAAATTGCCATCCCGCTTACTAAAACTTCTTTCCTTTTAAAGGCTATCTTATTTGCATCTATACTTTCGTTTCCCTTCTTGGATTTGGGTTGGAAAAGATTTGCCATTAATCTTGGCCGTCAGGGAACCCAGAGGTTATGTTAGAGAAAGGACGCGTGAGCCGTCACAAATTTAATCCATTTTTTTTATGTTTTCACAAAAAACCGTAATGGGAATTTAGGATGTGGCTTAGATTCGAATAAATATTGCATATATTAACTAAAAAAAGCATTAATAATAAGACAAGTCAGTACTAAAAATGAAAATTCATCTCATAAATGATAAAAAAAAAATAATCTGAATTTTGGGTACAAGAGAATGAAGCCGTAATCAAAAACAATCTATTTATTAATCTTACAAAATAGCAACACTGATTTAATAAATTCCCACATAAAGAAATGTTCGCAATATAACAAAATGTGGATTAATAGCAAGATACACGAATTACGAGCAGATTATCAATATTAATCTCCTTATTATAGGATCACAAATCTACTATTCCACTTAATTTAACACTAATTCAACTATAATGATCAATCGTCACCTTAATTATTTCCTCTAACAAATATTTGAAATATTTTATAAAATGTTATAATGCCTGAACAGTAGCAATCTGTTCAACTTCAGCATGGTCTCTCTCCTTCTCCTCATTGCTAGCTAGAAAATCTAGACTACATATAGTAGATTTAATTTGATTCTCCCGGTTTCTTCTTGAAAAGGGTTGATTGTGAATAAATGGGAATTGATAGCCCAAAGATATCGCAATAGGATTAAAATAAGGTACGCAGAAAGATCCGTCACAAACAAATTTAAGTGTTTAGCTTTAATAGTATTTCTAATCGCATTTATATTGCAAAAAATTGTGGAAAGGAAGCGGCTCACGTCGCAAACTCGTGGACGATGAAATCGAATCTGGGGTTCAAAACATATTGCATATCCTTCCGTGTAGAGACGATGATGGACATTAAATCTGTCTAGACTCAAATTCTTTCTTTTTACGTGTTATGATTGTTTGCAGAAGGGGTTCCAACTCGGGTGTCGTCCTCGACACTTGACCATGCCTTCAAAATCACGAGGTCTATCACCAATAGCTATCATGCTGCTTCATAGTGCGCCGTAAATTAAAATCAAATCACATTAACTCAGACTGTGGGGCGCGCATCTCTAGGGGGCGTGATAACTCTACGAGGGGGGCGCGAGCATATTAAAATGTCAAAAACAAGAGATTATTAAAAAAAAAGAAATTATTAATTTACTGAAAGTCGACAAACAAAACACTTTCTTGCATAATCAAAAATAAAGTACACTGTGAATTTACATCCATATGTGTTGTTACACGCCCCCATTGGTCAGCAATGCTTACACTTTCAAAAAATCCAACACCAGCAAGGGATCGTCTGCTAAATCCTGCTTGGTGAGCCCTAGGTATTCGAGGATGTAAGCAGGCGAGGCCGGCTCAGAAGAACAGTTCATGCACATTTGAAAGCTCTTGCATCCTTCGGAAAATTTCATTGTTTTAAGATGGCCACTTAAAAGCGGGCTAGAAGAGTTTGATCCTGTCTTTTAAAACCCTGAGGCACAGAGAGCCTCAAGGTCAAGAACACTGATACCAATGGTGCTCTGGGGGGTGGGGAGGTAATCCAAGAGGTATTCTGTTGTTTAGTTCTGGAGAAAATCTGCAAAAATGTGAGGGGTGCTGACGGCTCTTGTACCTCGCAAGCGCCGGCCTCGGCCAAAGTGGCCGCAATCTCATTTCCCTCTAGATCTACGTGGGAAGGAATCCACTGCAGATGAATCTGGTGCGATGTGGAAAGTCATTTTAACTTGCTGAGTATTGACACTCCAACATTATTTCTCACACTTTGCCAACTGGACAAGTGCTGTATTGCACTTCTACTATCAGACAGTATCTAAATCTCTTTTCCATTTGGAAGAGATGCAAGAGAATCAAGGGCCTCATCAATAAATATTAGCTCACTGCGAAAGACTGAGCAACCATCTGGATTTCTCCTCTGGATTCTTAAGTTATGGTATTGCGATTTGGTGTAAATTTCGCTACCAGATCGATAATAATCGTCTCTTTACACCAATATAATATATACTAATAAATGTATCAGTACTGCAAAATGTATTTTATAATTTGTTTAACAATACTAAGTTAAGAACAAGTTTTATAAATATCATTGAATCCATGAGCTTGTCATATATAAAATTATATAATAAAATTAAGGTATCCGACTACGTTCGGAACCGTGATTTTAAAAAAGCGCATAAATGGATAATTGTCATGATATTTAGTGTCACTTAGATTAGAATACATGTATAAAATTGTTTTAAGGACATTTTGACAAAAAAAAGTATTTAAATACTATATTTTGGCAAAAAATTAACTTAGAATAATCTTTTTTCCAAATTTTCTCCTTTTGTGAAAAATGCTTCTATTATAATAATAGTTTGCCTGTATATAGCTCAGACCTCTGTACAGAGGCTCAACTATGGTTTTTGAAAAATTCACATTATTTTCAGAGTTACCACCAGTTTAAATAATTATTGGCGTTTTTTTCTTAAAATTGCTCCCTTCTGTTGTCGTAAAATATGGATAAACCCACTTCTAAGTTATATAGTTCAAAAACTCTAGTTGAGCCTCTGTACAGAGATCTGAGCTATAGACATTCAAAATATTATTATAATAGATGCAGTTTTGACAAAAGGAGAACATTTGGAAAAAAAAAATATTCTAAGTTAATTTTTTGCCGAAATATTGTATTTAAATAATTTTTTTTGTCAAAATATGTTCTTAAAATAATTTTATACATGTATTCTAATCTAAGTGACACTAAATATCATGAAATTTATCCGTTTATGCGCTTTTTAAAATCACGGTTCCGAACGTATAGTCGGATACCTTAACACTTATGTTCATAATGTGTGTGTGTTCGGATTATAATTAATTCCTCAACTGCCGATTGAAATTTATGCTATTCGTTCCCCAAAGCCTCTGTTTTCTGCGTAAGCGTGTGTATATGATGTATTGAGGGGGTAAGAAATAAATAAGGGAATTCTCTGAAATAAGTAAATAGTTCTCAAAAACTTAAAGTTCCATTTAATGCCTTTCAAAGCCTTCGGAATACTTTTGTGGATAACAGTGCACAAAAGATATCGTTCTTCGGAAAGACGTATATATACGTTTAAGACAATTAACGTTTTGGCTAAGTGAGACATTTATATACGCCGAGGGCAATTAAAAGGTCAAAGTCGCATTGTAGCTTTAGCGTTAAAGTATAGCATTATTGAATTCACCACATTGTTATTCTATGGAAGGGGATGCGATAAAATGTTTAAATATTGGGTCGCAAATATTGAAAGTTTGAGAAGAACTGTGTTGATTGCGAAAAGGAGATTTCGAAAACAATGTCTCTAAGCCAGTGATTCTCAAAGTTTCAATATTTGCGGCCCAATATTACATCATAATTTCAATCATGCCTTCCCCCCTTCCCTCATACAATAACAATGCACTGGATTCAGTAATAATATACTTTGATGCTAAAATTACCATACGACTTTAAAATCTAAAGTTTCACTGGCTTATATAAATGTCTCGCTCAACCAAAGCAATATAATTTCCCCTTGCGCAATTATGTGTCTTTACGAAGTACGATCTTTTCTGTGCCCTGTTATTCATAAAAACCTTCCGAAAGTTTTGGAATGCAATAAAAGGACCTTAAGAATGTTTGCGAAGGATTTGCTTATTTCAGATTATTTACTTCTTAATTCTACTCCCCTCACCCCCCCATATATATATTATACGCATGCCTACGTGGAAAACGATTTGCTTTAGGAAGCTAATAGCATAATTTTTATTTGGCAGTTTATATAGGAGTTTATTATAAACCGTACAAATTATAAAGATAAGCGTTAGTTTTTGTACATAATTATTTATTTATGACAAGACCATGGAGTCACTGGTAATTATTAAACTTGTTCATAGCTTAGTATTGTTAAATTAATTACAAAATACATTGTGTAGCACTAATACATTTATAAGTGTAATATATCAGTGTAAATGTGTATTTTATTTTTTATTTAGTCATAATATAATTCGTTTGTTTTCTCTCAGTAAATTAATTTTTAAAATAATCTTCTATTTTCGACTTTTCAATATGCTCACGCCCCCCTCATAGAGTTGTCACGCCGCCCAAGGGGGGCGCGCCCCACAGTTTGAGAAACGCTGCTCTAAACTCTTAACTTATTACAAAAGTATATACTAGACTCTAACATAGGCATTTAAAAGCATTTATGTAAGAAACTAATATTGATAGTACAAATTTAAATTGATATTGAAATTGTTAATGGATCCATATATACCTACAATAGCTCTTATAATTGAAGCATATAGAATAAAAATACAATAGCAATCTTAAAATTTTAAAATCCCATGAGGAAAATAATTCCTGTTAATTATAAATTGAGTTATATATTTCAGTTACTCAAAATTCCACAGGAAAGAACAACATCAGCATCTATTTCCACTCCCTGTCTGTTTATCCGAAACCGTAGCTGTCAACAGACTGTCCAATATTGGTTTTTTTTTTACTTACGTTCATTTTAAAATGTCACAACTCAGTAACTTTGAATTGATGCATCTTTACCACATGCTCTCTGACAGACTTGAAATTAAGTTTTTGTTGGGTTTCTTTCCAAGGAAAGAATGTCCGAAATAGAAATACTTTTGAAAGGACGCTGCTGGAAAAATACTTATCTAAATAATACGGATGTTTCTGAAAGAGGCTGAGAGATTGAATAGCAGGAAAAACATTTTCATGCTACTTGAACTTAGTATAATCTTCAGGTACGGTATATTACTAAAAGTCTTAGGAACTAAATATTAAATTAACATTTTTTTCAAATAATATATCTTCAGACTAAAAAAACTGATAATAAATAACTTTTATACTTGAACGCGAGATTTTATTTTCAAATTTGAGCGTAAAATAAAATAAAACGTCTTTATACTGAAAAAAAAAATATTTTTCATTAAAAGAAAAAAATAATTTGTTAAGAAATGTAGTTTAATAATCAAAAGTACTTAGATTTTATTGAAATTAAAGTTTATTTATTTTATATCAAAACATTACAAATAAGTTATTCATAGAAACTAGAGGTGGCCGTGGTAGCCAAGGGGTCAAGGCTGGCGAGTCATGAGTTCGAACCTAGTACCACTGAAGATTGATTGATTGAATATTAACGTCAAACTGTTCAGCTACACGAGGGCTTTTGGCGACGGACCACGTCATTGTGAACCATGGTCAAGTGACGTGGATGACACCTGAGCTGGCACCCCCTCTCCTAACTACCACACCACACCAACGGGAGGACGTTTCAGCTCTCGACAGATTTATCGGGCATCGCTGCCCTGCAAGGTGGGTCTTTAGTAGTACTGGGCTCAAACTCGTGACAAGACAAACCACGATCCGATACCTATACCACTCGGCTACGTCGGCACCAGTACCACTGAAGACCCGCCATGTAGGAAAGAGATGCACGTTAAATCTGTCGAGAGCTCAAACGTAGAAAACGCTGTAGTGTTACGTGGTAGTTAGGAGAGGGATGCCACCTCAGATGTCGTCCTCGTCACTTGACCATGGTTCAAAATTACCGGGTCCATCGCCAAAATCCCTTGTGTAGCTGAACAGTGCTATATTAATCTGCACTTATTCACTAAAAGAACTAGGGGGATTACCTCTGTCCACTTAACGGTGGACTAACCCCCATTTTGTACAAATTATACAACTTTTCATACTCATTACCCAAACTGCAGTTTTACAATTTGAGCATACTACAATTAGTTTTCAATTCGCCGGCTGGTTTAGAGTTTTTCTAGCTATTCAGGATGTATAAATTTTCAACTAATTCCATCTTTTAAAAATTCTGCTTTTCGTACACCTTCTTCGTTTGCTCTTTTTATCACAAAATTCGTTCCTAGCGCTCCTCTTCACTTAAATTCCACATTTTCCACACAGTTTACTAAAAATACCTTGTCTATAAGTAATTTTGCTTACATCATCAGGAAATCTTTTTTTAAAAAAAAACATAATTCAGCATCGAAGGCAAGACATGCGCATGAGGATCATTAAGGTATCCGACTACATTCGGAACCGTGATTTTGTAAAAGCGTATAAATGGATCATATTTATGATATTTAGAGTCACTTAGATTAGAAAATGTATATAAAATTGTTTTAAGAATATAATTACAATAAAAAATTATTTAAATATAATATTTTGACAAAAAATGAACATAGAATGACCCATTTTCAAAATATTCTCCTTTCGTCAAAAATGATTCTACTATAATAATATTTTGCCTGTCTATATCTCAGACCTCTGTACAGAAGCTCAACTAGAATTTTTGAAATATATAACTTAGAAGTGTGTTAATCCATGTTTTACGGCAACAGATGGAAGAAATTTTAAGAAAAAAAAAACGCCGATAATTATTTTAATTGGTTGTAACTCTTAAAATAATGTGAGTTTCTTAAAATTCATAGTCGAGCCTTTGTGTCTGAGCTACATATAGACACAATATTTCACATTTCTCACAAAAGGAGAACATCTTTAAAAAAGGCTATTCTAATTTTTTGCCGAAATATTGTATTTAAATATTAAAAAATAAGACGCATAAATTATTCATTTATGCGATTTTCTTAAAATCACGGTTCCGAACGTAGTCGGATACCTTAATCATTATTTATCGTTTTTATACGTAATGTTTTGCACATACCTCATTTGCAATGAATACAGTGATATATTCAATTTTTATATTTTTAACACTTTCATGAAAGAGAAACACATGTTTTTTTTAGTCGCACTTCCATGGCACTCTTTAATTTCACACTTTTTTCGTATTGATGAGTTTGTAATTCCTTTAAATTCGGATTTTACCTGAATTTTTAAATTTTTTGCTTCTTTTACTCAGCGTTTCTCCAACTGTAGGGCGCTCCTTCTAGGGGGGGGGGGGGGGGGACAACCCTATGAGGTGGACGCAACAATATCGAAAAAAGTTGAAACTAAAAGATTATTTAAAAAATTAATAATTTATTAAAGGGAAGCAAAACCAAATGCACAATCTGACGTAATAAAAAATAAAATACTCAATTACAATGATATAATATACTTATAAATGCATCAGTACTCCTCAATGCATTTGATAATTAGCTTTGCAATGCTAAGTTAAGAAAAAGTTTAATAATTGCTACTGACTCTCATGAACTTATCATATACAAATTTATATACAAAATTTAATATTTATCTTGATAATTTGTAAGGTTTATAATTAAAGTCACATATTGTAGCTTTACGTGTCTAAGTGCATTATTGAATTCAATATCTAGCTATTGAACGAAGGGGAGAGTAAGGAAAATTATGGTAAAAAAATGGGTAACAAATGTTGAAAGCTTGAGAACACTGATTAAATGTAATTTAAATGTAATAACAGAAATCAAATTGAATGTAACGAAACAGTTCAACACAACGATATTAGTATATCTTACTCATTTTTGCTTTGAACCCAAGAACACTGTATTCAAGGTCAAATAAATGTGCGATATGACTTCGGAAACTTGTTTTACTAATATTTTCTTAGTAAAATATATTTTGGTGAACGAAAGCTATTTATAATGATAAATTACCTTTGTGTAGAAACGACACCGGTGGACGTGCTAGATATATTTAGTTCTAAAATTTCATTAAATTAACCTAGAACCACAACACTTTCCTAAGTAATTACAATAAAAAACGATTGAAGGTCACGAAAATTTTTTAAAATTCCTTCAAAAATGCAAAAAGGAGATCAAACTAAACAGGTCCCGGTGTCCAATCGTCCCCCGACGGTCTAGTGTTAATTAAGTTGACATAAATTGGCTTTCAGAATTATAATTATTAAAATAGATTCTCCCCCTTATTTAGATTCATAGTAAAAAAAGTTTACTTGAAATAATTCTTTTACTTGTGAACTAATAAAATAACCCAATATTGGTCAATGAACCTCAAAACAAATAAAGAGTCATATTTACTAACACGAGATCCCTTTCCTTAAACAAAGTACTTATTTATTAAAATTATACAAAATACTGTATATTCATACACTTACAAATACAAAATATAAGTGACATAATTATTGGTTATAGGAAATTTACGATAACTATTCCATTTGACTGCTCCCTCGGTTGACGACATTTCTTGATGGTAATTGATAGATAGACTAAAGTGATTGATATTTTATAATAATGACTGATCATTCGGTGTCTCAAATTTCACTAGCGACCGCAGAGTCACGATGGTTCTACAAAATGTAGATACTTTTGTAATGCTATGAAAAGTGTTTCTAAAAAAATGTGAAATAAAGTTTAACACACATTGTCCCATAAATGGGCTCAGACAGTTTTAACACTTTTGATGAACATTATATATTCTAATATTAGATGAAATTACTTATTATTATTTTATTCTTATTTACTCTAGTGTTATTAAAGTTATGCTTTAATTTGTGTAACTCTTATTAATTTTTATTTCCATTTTTTTTATACTTTTGTTAAGTGCTCCATTTCAGCCATTCACATGATTTAAATCTGCATTAGAGTCCAGAATCTGGCAATAACTTATTTATTGCACTCAGATTTAGCACGGGCTCAGCATTTTTAAGTGCAATTTTTAGGTAAGTTACGTCTATCTTTTAAAGGATTTTGATATTCCTATCCATTATATACTTTAAATAGGTTTTTGCTCAGTATTATTTACATAAAGGGGGAAGGTTGGCTGGCCAAAAAACATATTCAACTCCCCCTTTTATATAAATTATTTTATATATTAGCTGTCCTAAGTCAGAAATGTTTATAATACTGCAGCATCCACTTTACAATTTTTATTTTCTGTTACTCATATGTCTTTCATTGTTTGATTTTCCTACTGTCTATGTGTTTGTCGAATGTTATTGTTTGGATGTTATCTCTTGTTTGTAGAGAATAAGCCTATATATATGTATATATACACAGTCAAACCTTCATATAACGAGCACATATATTGCGAATTTTTCTATATAGCGAACTTTTTCGTGGAACCAAGAGCATTTTAAGATTTCCTTTGTAAAATAACCTCTCAATAGCGAAGTGCATGTTCTATAAAAAAACGAATATCTTTTATAGTGCAATTTTTTTTCCTCTCTATTTTTAAAGTATTTCTGGACATTTCAAGTTGTTCTCTATTTTAACTCATTTTATGGTGGATATAAATCTTGAACTAGTTTTACCTGGGCCCTGACTCTCCTAAAACAAAAAAAAGTTGTATCTTACTTTTTCAAATACAAAAACTCAAATAAAAAAGAATGAATTTAATTTTATGAGTAATTAAATTTAAGAACGCATGTGGTAATGTATGCTTAGAATTACCAGTTATAAAGTAATGTATGTTTAAAATTACTTGTATGCTTTAAATTAGAAAATGTCCATAAAATCAATTAATTTTAATATAAAATTTTTTTCTTAATATTAAAAACACAGTGCATTCTTTGACATTCGTTTGTCTTGTTTTCTTTGCAATTTTTCTTCCTATTATTTTTTGATGGGTAAGATATATAAAATAAATATACATTAATTTAAAAAAGGTGTGAATAATTTCTTTTTTTAATACATAGTGCTTATGAATTTTTAAAATTTGCTTTATGTGGTTTATAAAGTATATTGAAATATGAATCTCTATATAACGAATTTTCCATATAACAAGCTTTTTTGTGGGATTTAGCGACTTTGTTAAATAGAAGTTCGACTGTATATATATAGGAAATAAATTCTTTGTTATGTTAGAAGAGCATTTAACCATAAACATGAAAATAATTTCAAACTTTGGTATAATAAAGTCACACAAAGACAATACCCGAACGCTCAAGATGTTCAGTATTTACTATGATTCCCACTTAAATAATAGTCCAAGAATTGATAGCCATAATCAGTTTTTTCAGTATAACATTGGAGTTGAAAGGGTCAGAATACTTTAACTTTAGGGCGGAACATTTTTCTTTTCAAGTTGTTTGACATGAGTTAAAGTTAAGTTTCATTCGGAACATTTTATATCTTCTTTCAGAGGTGAAAAAACTAGGATGGACATACCAAAGAAAGGATCTGTTCGGTAAAATTTTTATTAAAAAAGTTTTTTCCTCCTTGCTTAAAAGGAAAGATAAAATAGAATAGGCGGAAAAAAAATATTTTTTACGTTTTTGCCTTCAGCACTTTTTTTTATTAAATTCAGGGATTTTCAAACGAGCAAAATGTTTGATGTTTATTTAAAAAAAAAAAAGATTTTGAAAAATTGAAGAAGTGAAATTGCATGCGTAAATTATATATCTTAGGAATAAAATACATTATAAAACGGAAATATAAACAATTGAAAATGCATAAATCAGCAGATAGATAAAGCGTTTGTTATTTGATAGATTTTCAAAGAATAATTTTTATAGTATAACTTTAAAATAAAGCAAAATTGATGATTAAAACTAAATTAAGGTGCAAATCAAAAGAAAACAACTTATCAAACTGTCCATCAGATAGGCATTATATCTAATAAATAAGTTTTTCCAATTCGTATATATACGTCCAGAAAATTAATGCTTTGGCTGAGCGAGACGTTTATATACGTCAGTGGAACATAAGAGAATAAATTCGTATTGGATCTTTAGTGTCAAAGTATAGTATTATTGAATTCAAACATTCTTGTTGTATGGAGGGGGGGGGGCGATGAAAATGATGATTGAATATTGGCTCATGAATATTGAAAGTTTGAGAAGCACTAATATAAAGAATAATTATCTCAAATACTAAATAGTGATAATTCATTACGCCCAACATACATAGCCTTCTGACCCTTTATTCGCAAACAAAAAACGCAAATTAAAAAGAAAAAAAGTTAAGAAAAAGTATTAAGCATTAAACACTGAACATGAAAAAAATTAGTAAAACTTGATATTTATAGGTTTTAAAAAGCATTGACGCTTAGAGTAAGTCATCCACACTATTAAGGCTTTACAAGCCATCCGAATTCTTAAAGGTTGATGACGCAGACACTTTCATCGTCGTGATATTGGTTTCCATTATTAGTATTAAAATTAAAAGGGAATTTTCTCTTTTATAAGAGTAATATCCTAACTGAATTATTTTCATAGCCTATGTGTAATCATTATACAATACTCGTGTTTAAATTACTAACTTATTAAAATATATATATATATCCTTGAATTCTTATAAAATTCTTTAACATATGACAAAAAGCATTTCTTTTTTTTAAAACGTACCTGACTCCAAATTTGATTAGATTCTCCTATTTTTCTTAACAAAGTTACTGAAAAAACATGATGATTTATTTGGTTCGTAATTAGTTTCCCTCTTTTTTTCATTTAATTAAATTTGAAATATCAAACTGAAACGAGAAAATTTAATAGACCGGTGTATTACATACACCCTTTTATTTGAATAAGTATTGAAAATGGAATTTGAAAACATATTATGTATAGAGCTTTACAAACATGTAATTTAAGTTATAATTTTATGTTCCTTGGTGTGGCTTAAATGTGTAGCTGACAGAATGCAATTTCTGTGTACCTTTAACTACTTATATATTAACATTCACAACAATTGTAAAATAACTTTTTTTAATAAAATCGCTGGAAATAATTTCCGGTTTAAGATTCAAATATTGTCAATTGTGTCCTTGTTGTATAATTACATTCATGGTAGCAAAAATAATCAAGAAAATAACTTATATTACGCGTTATGTAATTTATAAATCTTTTCTATATCATGTACATCGAATTCAAATTCACCAGTAACGTATTGTGAAGTTTTGAGGAATGAATATGTTTTATTTGTTGTTTATATATATTTCACAATAAGAACAACAGTATTGATCTGGTATTCGTGTAAAGGCGAACCCCTCGGGTGCCCTTCTCCTAGATTATCAGCGTGAGCTAGAGGTGCAGGAATAAATGAAGAACCAGAAGCTGCCATAATCTTAATATTACTTTTTAAAGATCTTAACTTAAACCAATAACATATTAGGTAATAATATGATATGTGAGAGAATCTACGGTGGCGAAATAATGTAACCCGGTCCACTATCAATAACTAACTCGCCTAAGCTCAATTTCAATGTAAACGCAGATCCGAATATTAAAATCGTAACTCCTACCTTAATGTCCAACGAAACAGCAATCTATCTGATCCTAGTTGAAGTTGCGGTTCACTGGAGTGCAATGGTATGTACCTTGACTCAAGGCTCTCTGTCACGGGTAACCTCTCATGACTGTCACTTAACTTCTCGAAATATTCTTCACACTTGCAACACGAACTATCATAACTCCTCAACCCCGCTTACTCTAAACTTTTGTTATTTAAAAGATTCCTAATTTGCATTTTTCATTCACGTTTCACTTCTCGGGTTGGTTGGAAAATAATTGCCATTTATTCTGGCCCCAAAGAACCCAAAAGGACATGTCAATGAAAAAACGCGTGAGCCCGTTACATTCGTACATGTATAAACTTCACAAATTTTTACACTTAATTTTCTTTTTGAGTTTTTTGAACAATTTTATACATACTCAACTAATTTACATTATGAGACAAGGAACATAAATTTTTTAAACAAATAATCAAATGTTCATTTTAAGTTAATGTATGATACATATTTAAAGAACTGTTTAAGTATTAAAATTCCAAATATAAAAACAAAAGATAAAGTAAAGACATTTCAACAAAAGTAGTTAGAGATTATCTATTGTCGGATTTTATAATTTTGAGGATCTTTGATCGATAGATATCCAAATCTAAAAAAGAGATTTCTCTTTTTTTTCAGATTTTGCATTCTTTTTTAATTTATTTAAATGAGAAATCTTCAACTTAATTGCAAGTATTAGGGAAACAATTATTCAATCATAATGTTGTTTGATATGATTCATCGATGTTCAATTGTACTGCAAGTAAAATGACAGTAAAGAATATGAAAGCTTTAAGTTAAAAACATTAAAATCGATGAAAAAGAGTCACTCCTTATTTATTATATGTAAAAACCAGTTAATTTAAATAGTATTTCTTCTAATGTAACGATAAAAAATGGAGTAATTCTCATTCGGATCAACATACGGAATATCTCGGAACACACACAAAAAAAAAAGACATTAAAATTCATATAACATCTATTATTTTCTTATTCCCAAATAAATGTTTCTCACTGAAATGCCCAACATTGAACCAAAGAGCTTTTTATAATCCTATCGACAACAAATACGATTGGAAAACGCTATTTTCTATAGGTATCCATGTTGTTTAAGTCGTTTAAATGCATGGGTAAGGAAATTACAAGAGAAACCCTATATTGCAAAATCATCAGTTTCAACGCTTAAAGTCAATGCCTTTCCAGATATACTATATAATTTTGTCTTTCTCCTATTATATAACCCCTATTAATTTTATAAATCTAATATTGCAATACAAACATTATCTATCCATGATTTTATTTTTTGAAAGTAATTTAAGAAATTACACTTTGATTTCCACACAACGGATTTTCAAATCTTAGCATCGATAGTAAAGCGATATTTTCCAGAGTCAGTCTCTATTCTTTCACTCATGAATCGATTAAAATATCGATTTGCCCCAAACAATATTTCTATCGAAAACCATCTTCATGTAATTTCTCTTGTTTATCGAATAACTCTTGATAAATGAACCACTTCACATTTTATAATTTAGAAATGATTTATGGGGAGACTAAAGACAATTTTCTTAAATGAATATCGGGTGGAGTATATATTTAAAAAAAAAATTATTGATGTATCTGCTTAGTGTCGGGTGAACTAAAAAGAATCACTGTTATTTAGATTGAACTAATAATATAAAAAAAAATGTGAAGCAAAAAAATTATTTTTCTGAAAAATCTATTTACGTGTATTGAGATATAGTACTGATATATAATTTCATTTATAATTTTGAATGTATTTTTTGTGATACTGGGATTTAATTTAATAAATTTGTCTTACTTTCTTAGATGTGTTTTCCTTTTAATTTCTAATATTAAGATGAATAGTTCTTAAAAAGAAAGCTAATTTAATAAAGCACATAAATTTAGTTTTGATAGCAGTTTTTTAATTTGCATGAGCGGTGGGCAAATAGCGGCCCAAGTTCCACATGTGGAACGTAGAATGTTTTTTGTGGTTCGTCAAGGCAGTCGAAAAAATCAAATAAAGTAGAACCTGTTTTTGTGCGGTCTTTTTTTTTTATGCGATTTTATTTTTGTGCGATTTTTTATGTGCGATCTTTTTTTATGCGGTGTATGAATTTCAATGACTTTGGCGCCACTGTAATGGTTTCTATCTATGGTTTCTTTCTATGTATGGTTCTATCTATTTACCAGTGGCGTAATGGAGAATGTTCGGACTCCCCTTCCCCCTGAAAGTCAGGTTTCGCCTTAATATTTTATAAATTGGACAAATACGCATTTGGCGTTAGTTAAGAGGGCTCCTAGATTCTTGGGGGGGGGGGGG
>BMAV01021414.1:55948-69432 GCA_019973955.1 Trichonephila inaurata madagascariensis | reverse complement strand
GTCGTATCGCAGTTTTAGCGTCAAAGTATAGTATTGAATTCAGTACAATGTTATTGTATTGGGGGGCCGATGAAAATTATTATTGAATATTGGGTCGCGAGTGTTGCAACTTTGACAAGCACCGCGGTAACATTATCAAAAATTTGATAGATTATGAAGACGGACAAGAAGAAACAGATTCTTTGAGAGCAGATAAAAATATGCAGGGATCCAACTTTCCAACAAATTGAAAAAGCATTTTCTTAAAATAGATACCTCTTAAGAAAGGAGTATAAAATTCCAAAAAAGGGGCTTCAATCATGCATAGCTGGTTATCGTGACATTTACAAGCAACTGTGTGTGTGTGACCACCCAACCTTCGTCACAAAAACTTATCTCTTACTTTATGTTGCCAAAAAGTAAATCAATTGAAGTTGCACCTTCAAGTGACGAAAGCGATTTTGAACTTATTCATTACAGGACTTTAGATTACGATGAGTATCTTAACGTAGGGCAAAAAATCAGTTACAGTCACACTCAAATACCTACTGATATGAGGTTGTAGCTCGAAAGAGCTGGGTACTCAAGTCATCCATCCAACGATATTACGATGAGTAGCAATGAATTATGTGTGTGCATTTTAATAACTTATCCGTGTATAGAATGAGAAACTATATGTTTTTAAAATGTTTCCATGTGCAATATTTAATTATTTATTTTGTTATGGAAGTATTCTTATATAAATGTCGTTAATTATTGGCATATTTCATAAATGCGACTTTTTTTATGCGGTCCCTATCCACCGAATAAAAAAATTTTCTGTAGTATTTTCGCGAATTAGTTTGTTTTATGTAAGAATTTATGAAATTTTTGAATATATTTTTTGTGCGTTTATTTTTATGCGGTCCCTGTCTACCGCACAAAAACAGTTTCAACTGTATATAGAACATTTTCTGTTTCTTTGGGACAACATATGTTTGTGAGCAAATAGTTTTTTGCATGAAGATGTAGAACGGAGCAAAAAATCGTACTGTCACCTGCATGGTGCTCAAAGTTAAGGCTAATGGCAGACGTAAAAATCTAGCCCTTAGCCGCGATGAATTTCGTGGACCTTGATCTGATGTTACTGTTGATCATGTGGCATAAGCAACTACAAATATAGATGCAATATGGCTCACATTAAATGGTAGAATGTTATGAGGTTTTTTACCAGCAATCTTTGCCATGATTTCAAAAAGGTTATGGGAAAGTGCAATTAGGTCAGTGCTTCTCAAACTTTCAATGTTTTCAACCCAATATGCAAACATAATTTACATCAACCTCCCCCCCTCCCCACTTCTCCATACAATAACAATGTATTAAATTCAATTATGATGCACTTTGACGCTAAAGTTACAATAAGACTTTAACCACTTAAGTGCCTCCAGTGTACATATACTTTACCCTCAGCCAGACGCATATTTACGTGTTTCTGAAATAAGGGATTTACTGCTCATTTCTATCCATACAACTATTCTTAAGACTTTGGAATGTAATAAAATGCCCATGACAGTGTTTGCGAAGGATTTACTTATTTTACATGTGCCACGAAAGCTCCAAAATATACTCCGAAGACAGCACATACGCGAGCTTTTGTGGAAAACTGTAGCAGGGGGAGTGAATCGCGTAACAATCGGCAGTTAAGAAATCATAAAACGTACAAATTATCAAGACAAGTGTTAAATAATTTATTTAATTTTATGTGACAAAAACATGGGGTTACTTATAATAATTAAACTTGTTCTTAACCTAGCATTGTTAAATTAATTATCAAGTACATTACGTACAATTGATATATTTATAAGTGTATTACATTACATTCACTACATTAGTAATTGTTTTAAATATTTTGTTTTTGACTTTTCAATATGCTCGCGCCCACCACGTATGGTTACCACGCCTCCTTTGGGGGGGGGGGGGGGCCCCCCCCCAGTTTGAAAAACATAGGTACATTGTTTTAATTAAACTGATTCTAAAATTAAATGTGCTTATAAATTTTTTAAATTAGCTTTAATACCAATTTACAAATAAATTTAATAAAACTGTAACTATTTTATTTAACTTATATTTATTGATTTCATTTTGTTGTTCAATTTATACATTTTCTGAGATCTAAAGTGAAATAATGCAATCACACACACACACACATTTTAAAAAGATGGGGCCCGCCTATGTCATTTGCTCCCACAATGATGTCCGAGCCAAAACAGTTGTCCACCACTGTTTTGTAGAAATGTAAACTTAGAATTTAATTGTGAATCGGATTCTAACCAGTTTGTGAAAAGATTTAAGCTGCCTTAAGGTATCCGACTACGTTCGGAACAGTGAGTATAAAAAAGCGCATAAATGGATAATTTTCATGATATTTATCCTCACTTAGATTAGAATACATGTATAAAAATTGTTTTAAGGACATTTTGACAAAACAAAATTATTTAAATACAATATTTAGGTAAAAAATTAACTTAGAATGACCAATTTTCAAAATGTTCTTCTTTTGCGAAAAATACTTCTATTATAATATTTTGCCTGAACATAGATCAGACCTCTTTACAGAGGCTCAACTATTATTTTTGAAAAATTCACATTATTTTCAGAGTTACAACCCATTGAAAAAATTACAGGCGTTTTCTTCTTAAACTTTCTCCCCTCTGCTGTCGTAAAACGTGGATAAACCCACTTCTAAGTTATATATTTTAAAAATTCTAGTTGAGCATCTGTATAGAGGTCTGAGTTATATACAGCAGTATTTCTCAAACTTTGGGGCGGGCCCCCCTTGAGGGGCATGATAGCCACGCAAGGGGGGAGCAAGCATATCGAAATGTCGAAAATAAAAGATTATTTTTTAAAAAAGTGTTAATTTACTAAAAGGAAGCAAAACAAAATACAATCAGACATATTAAAAATAAAATAAAAATTTACACTAATATAAAAATAAAACTTAAAAATATACTTATAAATGTATCAATACTCCACAGTGTGTTTCATAATTAATTTAACAGTACTATATAAGCTAAGAACATGCTTAATAATTGTCAATGTCCCTATAGGCATGTCATAAAATGATATACAAAATTTAATACTTATCTTGATAATTTCTACAGTTTATAATTAAAATGGTATTGTAGCTTTACGTCGAAGCACATTATTATTGAATTCAATACAAAGATATTGCATACAGGGGGGCGCGATGAAAATTATGATTAAAAATGGGGACGAAAGTATAGAAAATTTGAGAAGCACTGGTTTACAGGCAAAATATTATTATAATAGAAGCATTTTTTACAAAAGGAGAATATTTTGGAAATGGGCCATTCTATGTTCATTTTTTGTCAAAAGAGTGTACTTAAATAATTTTTTATTGAAATACTATTCTTAAAACAATTTTATGTACATTTTTTAATCTAAGTGACACTAAATATCATAAATATTATCCATTTATACGATTTTGCAACATCCCGGTTCCGAACGTAGTCGGATACCTTAAAGAAATTAAAGAACACACGACTGCAATCAAGAATTGACGCTATTCATTTTGCAATAATGAATAACTTCAAAAAAACCAGCAAAGTTTTTAGCTGGTTTAATTAAATATTGTATAGTTTGTATGATTCGGGTTTTGAGAAAAATATGTCACCTATATATAAATTTGTCTCTCCATAGAAAAAAAAACTATGTTATATACAACCCTTCGCAACTTCTTCAAAAGACGGCGCAAATGGTACAAAACATGATCTTTTCTATGCATAACAATCATAGGCAACTTGTTTTTATTTGAAAAACATCTGTACTTTAAAAACCCCTCTGTTTATACTTTTCATCGTATTCTTAGATACTATGGAGAAAAATTCAACAAACTCACAGTGATTTTTCCATTAACATGACCTTTCACAGTTTTGCTGTTAATCACTGTCACAAATGGAGAAATAAGTTTATTTAATATTAACGCAGTTTGAGCCGGTTTGAGAAAATAATGTCTTCTATCTTTGATGTTCTATAATATATATATATATATATTGTGACATCTCTCGCGTTCTTCTTCTAACATAACTCCTACGTTCTTTGACGGCCACGATTAATGGCAAAACTTTTCCAACCCAATACCAAGAAGAAAAACAAAGCAAAAATGCAAATAAGATATACTTTTAAAGGATAGAAGGTTTAGTGAGAGAGAAGGGCAATCTTAGAGAAAGCTTAGTGCGGAACAGTTCGGAACAAGTGTTAGACGGCCTACTCACAAGGAAGAAGGAAACGCCCACCTTCGATAATAAAATTTATAAGGAAGAGTAATAGTAACTGAGTACACCTATCTACAAGTAACAGAATAGATGAGTCTGCAACCAAGGTAGGAGGGTTACTTTATAAACGGTAATATTTTGTATAGAAAGCTAGATTAGGCAGATAATTAACTATACTTAGTATAAATGATCTAGTGGTGTGATCTGACTTAAGTATTCGGTCTAATTTGTGGCTTATTCTCACTTAAAGGAAGTTGTTCATTAGATATAAGTAATTTAAGTTATTCTTAATAAAAGTTGTATTAAGAATTATAAAATGTCTCATCCTTTAGATAATACCACACCTCTAGTTTACGCGGATCCAACACGTCATAACTATCGTAGGATGGCTATGTCACAATATATTGTTGGAAAATTCTCCCTTTGGCGTAGTGCAGAAGCTCGGTGCTGCTGGTTCATGTGTCGTTTTTGTCACTTGACCGCGGATTATGATTACGAGGACCGTCACCCCTAAATTTCTTTAAGAATGGCATTTGTAAAAGCCCAATTACTCGAAATCCTTTTGTAATACCCTTTATACTTATTACATATTTCGATTTTACGATGAAACTTCAATTTTTATTTTTTTAAAAAAGAATTATTAAGAATAATATCATAAGTTCTTTTAATATAAAAAAAGTTTAAATATTTTCCTTCTCTCCATTACTCAATCTTGAACTTAATAATTATATTTAATTAAATTTGAAAGCATTCAGGCGAAGTATCACGTTTGGTAAAAAACTAATTTCATTCAAAAATGATAAAAAATATAATTCATACTTTAAAATAATATCAAACCATATACACAATAGGAGGAATTGTGGGTATCTGGAGACAAAAAATTATTATTAATACAGTGCTTCTCAAACTTTCAATACTTGCGACCCAATATTAAATCATAATTTTCATCGCTCCCCTCCTTACAATAACAATGTATTGAATTTGATAAAACGGTATTTATACGCTAAAGCTACAATACGTCATTAATATCTAACCAACGGTGTATATAAAGGCTTCGCTCAGCCAGTGCGTAAATTGTACCGGACGTATATATACTGTCTTTCTGAAATACGATTTTTTCTGTTCACTGTTGTCTATGAAATTATTCCGAAGGCTCTGAAATTTAATAAAATGATCTTGACAGTGTTTACGAAGGATTTACTTATTTCAGAGGATTTGCTTTTATTCGTTCTCTTCCTCCTCCCCCAATACACTAAATACACGTGCATACGTGTGAAGGAGGAAGGTTCGTTCTGGGTACCTTCCGTTCCGAACGCAAGTACGTAACCAATCACGCCAAAACGATTGTCATCGCGTGAGGTTGGTACTAGTTCATATAAATATCACACCGCCACACGTGCAAAACGGTGGCATTTGGGGACGAATTGCGTAACTTTTCATCGGCAGTTAAGGGATTAATTATAAACCGAACAAATTATGAAGATAAATGTTAATTTGTTGCATATTATTTTATGTATGACAAGCTCGTGGGGTCACTGGTAATTATAAAACTCGTTCTTAACTTAGTATTGTTAAATTTATTAAAAATACCTTGTGCAGTGCTGATACATTTTTAAGAGTATTATATCAGTGTAAATGTTGTTTTTTTATGTATTATGTCAGAGTGTATTTTGATTGTTTACTTTCAAAAAGTTAATAATTTTTTTAAGATAATCTTTTGTTTTCAACTTTTCAAGATGCTCGTGCCCCCTCCTAGAGTTAACACGAACCTCAAGGGGGACGCTCCTCACAGTTTGAGAAGCGCTGTATTAATAACTTCTCTGCCAATGTTTAAAAGATTATCTATATGGTATGGAAATTAGATAAAAAAAATAATTTAAAAAAATAATATTTTTTGAATTTTGTAGTACTGCGACAATGGGGTAGAATTTTCCAAAAAAAAAAATTGGAAAAAGACTCGGTTAGATAATTTTAGATTCAAAACTATTTTTCTACATTATAAATAACAAAAAGCGATGATTATTGATCAATGAGTAGTACAATGTACATTGCAGCATTCCATAACCCAACGTTTTCTCTCACAGCATCCTCGAATCAACCCAAAATTGGTTTATCTCCGCATTCCGATTTATAGTGCACTGTTATTTCCACGGGAAATTTTTTTTAATACTAAAGAAGCTTATAAATGTATCTGGTGTTTTTTGTTGTAACTATTTCGTATGCGTATGTTCACATTGCAATAAATGTTAAAAAATATAACAATGTGTATTTCACTATGTGATAGATCTGTACTCTACCTTCGATCTAATCCTCATGGGAAATCTTTGGGCTATCAATTCGCATTATTCACAACCAGCCCTTCGGAAGAAGATAATCGTGATATGCGAATTAACTTACTGTAAATAGGCGAAGTTTTCTAGGTTTTGGGAGAGAAGGAGCAGAGATATATTCGAGACAGGTGAGATTGATATTAAAGGTTTAATATTAGAGTTATAGAGCTTTGATTATGAATAGAAGGAAACCTTAAAGTGACGATTGTTCACTATGAATTAAGATTAGATTAAATTAGTTAATAAGTTAGATCCTGAATAAAAAAGGACCCAGTTTGTTAGTCGCATAATCGCTTGCGTGTTACTGTCGTTGTTCCACTTTCACTACTTTCAATAAGGTATTCTCTTAAGATTATTAGTTGAAACTGTCTGTTCTTAGTTTTGAAATAAATAGATTAGATTTGAATCATGTCGAGTGTTCCTTTTCTTCCCCGCACACTTCTAGGTGCTCGCGAGAGAGGCGTGGACCTCTTAAAATGGCGCCCAACAATCCCCAACCCTGAGATAGGAGTGGTATGCAATTTTAGGTTCTTACCCAAACTTTTTTTTTCCGGATCGGAAAATGTGGTAGAAGTTTAGAATTCATTGAAAACAATGTCAAATTCTATGAAATACCTGCGAATTTGGCATGTGTATAGCTAAAAGGTCATCTTAGAGAACGCGAATTGATAGTCCAAAGATTTCCCAAGAGGATTAGTTCGAAGGTCGCATATAGATCCGCGTCATAAGTTTAGTAAAAATTACTTCTACTTTTTACCGTAGAAAAGCACAAATACTTAATTTCTCTTCCCCTTTTATACTTAAGTTGTACTTGTTTCCTCCAGTACTCAACATAAAAAGTATTCTTTTTTAAAAAAATTTTATTTTCTCTTTTATCAAAGTACTACAGAGCATCTTTATCGCATAGAAAACATGACTTTCTAAAAAAAACCTTTTAACCACCCTAATATGCAACAAATTTATTTGCAGATAAGAGTTTAATAGATGTAATAATTTCAGTGTTGTGTATTTCAATGGATATCACAGAATTTTTTCTTTACTTTTGGCACCACAACAATTTTAAAGGCAGCTTTCCTTCCATACAAGATGTAATCCCTTCCCTGCCTTCGTTCTGGTGTATCTTAGATTTCAGAGAATCTTATTCTCCAATTGAAGGGTATTAGTCAAGTCAGCAGATAAGCTTTCAAACTCTAATCAGCTTATAAATATCCACGAATTCCTATCAAGAAGAAATATTAGTTCTTTGGAAAATAGGACATCGAAGAATAAATATGAAATATGAGCTATTTTTGCCTATACTTTATTTTTGAAATCAAAATGCACAGCTTGATAGAGCCAAAGAACGTGGTATTTTATAACCCTTCTTAGGTTCATCCTCCTTCTATTTCAACTGCAACTTGAGCTTTAGTTGGTGGAGAAGGAAAAAAAATATAAAAATCCCTACTTTTTCATTTCACAAGGGGAAAAAAGAAATATCCTCTCAATTTCCAATGGATAAAAAGGGGAGGAAAAAATGCAACATTTTTGAAACTGCGAAGTCAAATGTTACCACCTGCATTTTCTCAACATTTTCTGAGCAGTGGATGCTAAAAAATTGTTTTCCATCACTTGATATTGGCCCTGTTCAGTGCAACACAGGGCTCAAAATGTCAGAATATAGTAAACTTGAGTTGAAGTAACTTTACTATATTCTTCTTGACAGGAGTTGAAGATAAGTTTTTGTAAGGTTTCTTTTCAAAGATAAAAAATTCAGGCTGGACACATTTCGAAGAGAAGAGGGTGTCAGAAAAAATTTAGCTGAACAATGTTAGTATCTGATACTATAAGTTGCAAATAAGTATAAGCAATCTAAGTATAAATACCGTATATATTATTTAGCGCACAACGCACACTTTTAATACAAATAAATAAAATTAAAATTTAAGAGGGTACGTTATACGCCAGGTATAAAAATGACAGCTTTAAAAATAAGGAGAAAATGAGCATTAAAAAATTAGATTTCTATGTAAACAGCAGTGGTTCTCAAAGTTTCAATAATTGTGACCTATAATATTCAATCATAAGTTTCATCGCGACCAACTCCATACAATAACAGTGTATTTAATTCAATAATACACTTTGACACTATAGCTACAACACGATTTTAACTACTTAAGTGCCACTAGCGTGTATAAACGTCTCCCTCAGTCAAAGCGTTAATTGTCCCGGACGTATATATTCGTCTTTCCGAATTACGATCTTTTCTGTGCACTGCTATCCATAAAATTATTCCGAAGACTTTTAAATGCAATAAAAGGACCTTAACAGAGTTTGTAAAAGGATTATTTCAAAGGATTTGTTTTTATTTATTAATTTTCTCCCTCCCCCCAATACATCACACACGCTCAGTTAACGTGAAAAACGGTGGCATTGGGGAGCGCGTCGCGTAGTTCTAATTCAGAAGTAGAGGGAATAATTATAAACTTTACAAATTATCTAGATAATTGTTAATTTTTGTATATAAGTTTGTGTATGACTAACCCATGGGGTCATTGGTAATTATTAATGCTGTTTTTAACTTAATAGCTTTAAATTAACTATAAAATACGTTGTGCAGTACCGTTACATTTAGAAGGCAATTACAGTCGAACCTCTATATAACGAAACTCTATAGTGCGAATTTTTCTATACAGCAAACTTTTTCCTGGAACCTTAACATTTCACGATTTTCTTCATAAAGTAACCTCTCTACAGCGAATTGCATTTTTAAACGAAATTTCTTTTGTGATTTATATTTTGTTCTCTCTTTTTTAAAAGTATTTCTGAAAAAATTTCAAGTTATTCTCTCTTTAATACATTTTATGGGGGTCATAAATCTTGAACTGGTTTTATTAGATCCTAACTCGGCAAGAGCAATAGAGTTCTGGATGTTTCGTCCAAGAAGTGCAACCCTTAACCCCCGTTGCCGGTTCACTAGAAACATCTTCGATATCCTTTTTCACCCTCAGTGGAATTACCGCATGTTCTAATTATAAA
The DNA here is from genome assembly GCA_019973955.1 of Trichonephila inaurata madagascariensis. NCBI lineage: Eukaryota > Metazoa > Arthropoda > Arachnida > Araneae > Nephilidae > Trichonephila > Trichonephila inaurata. Next base: position 59,831 of record BMAV01021414.1, on the reverse strand, counting down.
ACAATGTATGTTTAGTATTACTTGTATGCTTTAAATTATAAAATGTTCTTAATATTCATTAATTTTAGTATTCAATTATTGTCTTAATATTGAAAATACAGTGAATTCTTCGACACTCTTTTTTCTTATTTTCCTTGCAGTTTTTCTTTCTTTCTTTTTTGATGTGTCAGTTACATAAAATAAACATATATTCATTTTAAAAAAAGGCGTGAATATCTACTTTTTTAATGTATAGTGTTTAGGAATTTAAAATTTGTTTTATGTGGTTTATATATATATAAAGTATATTAAAAAAATGAGCCTCTATATAACTAATTTTCCATATAGCGAACTTTTTTCTGGGAATTAGCGACTTCGTTACATAGAAGTCCGACTGTATATCAGTGTAAATGGTTTTTTTTTTACTATATCAGAATGTATTTTAATCGTTTACTTTCAGTATTTTTAATCCCCTCAGGGGACTTACCTTCTTTAGGTGAGTACGGGTTTCACAATCCTGAGGTGCCCTAGTGTTTTTTTCCTATTTCCCAAGGGGTTTACTGTTTTTGGTAAACACGGGTGTCACAAACCCGGGGTACCCTAGAGATATTTTTCTATTTGTATCTTCTTGTCATTCAATTTTTCCTTTTCTTCTTTTCACGTCTAGACCACAGCTTAAAATATGTTGACTTTAAGTGTACAAAATTAATATATATTTATTTCATTAGATTATTTATCGATTATTCGTAACATATTTTGGGGTTCTCATTTTGTATTGCGTTGAATTAGTTTTATGTTTTCTTGATAATTTCGATTTTTTATTGTCTTTTTTATTTCTAAACATTGTTGAATTACCAACCCTCACGTTTGATGTGTGCGGCGTACCGTAAGGATGAAAATGGTGTCCTGGGGATGATACCTTTGCGTTCCCTTTCGCCCGCGCTTCGCTGCAGACGGGTGGCAGGAGTGAGCCCACTACTGTCAATCGGCTGATGATAAGTCTCTTCGGAGACATTGCTGTAGGGTTATTGCTGCAGATAAGGGTTGGCGGGTTTATTCGTTGGATCCTCCTCCTGATGCTGTAGCACTATATTCTGGGTGTACTCCAGGTAAGCGCCGTGACTGACTAATGTCAGTTGACCGACACACTGCCTCCCTTGTTGAACTCCGTGGTGAGTTGAGTTGAGTTTGGTGTTTTATGGCGCAAGAGCCAGTTTTGACTATACTGCGCCAAACATTCATAGGTCTGTGGTCTGGACGGGAAAAGAAGAAATTGGATGAAAAGATGGAGGGTTGAAAATAAAGAAGGATCACTGGGGTACCCCGGGGTCGTGACACCCGTGTTTACCAAAGATAGTAAACCCCTTGGGAAAAGGACAAGATCACTAGGGTACCTCGGGATTGTGACACCCGTACCCACCTGAAGAAGGTTAGCCCCCTGAGGGGTCCGTGGTGGGTGGAAGCAAGCCAGGATGAGGTTGAGTTCGCGGTTATGGATCTAATGCAGCTGTGCCCACAGGTAAAGACCTTGTTTTACCCAACTTTAATATAGACAAGATTTCTTCTCACTCTCGCTTTTTAATTTTATCTCTTCCCAACAATGAAATGTCTCATTTATCACCGTTTGCGATACAGAAAGCCATCCAAGGAATTGGCGGAGTACCGAAATCCATCAAAAAATTACGATCAGGAGATTTACTCATAGAAACTACCTCTGCTTTGCCGACTAAATCTTTTTTTATTGGCCAAACGTTCTTAGACAGTCCTTTAACAGTAAGTCTTCATAGTTCATTAAATACTTTTCGTGGTGTCCTTTCTGGACCTGACCTGTTGACCACACCTGAAGCAGAAATCCTCGATGGGTTTTCTGATCAGGGTGTGATTCAGGTCAGAAAAATAACAATAAAAAAAGATAACTCAGTTATACCGACAAAACATTTGATATTAACTTTTAATAGTCCCACACTACCGAAAACTATAAAATCTGGCTATTTAAACTATAAAATACGTCCTTATATTCTGAATCATTTGCGCTGTTTTAAGTGTCAAAGGTTCGGACACTCTCAAACTACCTACCGTGGACAATTAACGTGCTCTAGATGTGCATCTGTTGGACATGCCTCCTCAGATTGTAGTCTAGATCAGAAATATGTTAATTGTTCACAGCCTCATTCCTCCGATTCGAAACTATGCCCTAAATTGAAACTAGAAAAAGAAATCCAATCAATTAGAACTAACAAAAATATAACGTATGTAGAAGCTCGAAAATTAATAGCCGTACAACCATCTCAAACCTATGCTCAGGCTGCTAAATCCTTAACTGTAAGTAACTCAACACAAACGGATAAAAACATTACGAAAATAGTATGTCCACCTTTAAAATTACTTCAACCAGCTTCCCCCCTCTCGAAACAAGTTGTATCTATATCTACTCCGACAGTTTCCACATCGTCTGCTTCCATTCAAGCACACCTATTACCTTCCAGTTCTACAATATCAGAATCTCACAGCCAACTATTCCTACATTTAATACAAATGATCCTCTATACTTAGCGGATCTAACAATAGTAAAGAAATGTAGAAAGCGGCTTCTATCTATATATAATGAAACAGAGGGGGGGGGGGGCTTCTTTTCTTCAAATTTCTAAAAGCAATATACCTACTAAATTTGCAGTCATTGCAGTTAAAAAATTTGCTGCCCCAAAACTAACTTTAATACCTAGTAGGAAAAGGCGTCCTCCTAAAGCCATATGTAAAGATATCTAAATAAAGACGACACCATATAAACCAAAGAAAAGTACACCTGTACAGGACACTTCAGATGAGGAGGACATCTTTGAAGGGGAAGAGAAATGAACTATCGCATTTTAACATCGTCAAGAAATGGCAAATAACCTTTTACATTTTCAGTTGTAGAACTTGGTGGGGGAAATCTTCACCAAGATCTATTTGTTTTTTTTATTTTTAAACTTACTTTTTATATGCAATATATTTTACACTTTATTATTGATCTGGTTTTTTTATAAAACTGCTTAAAGATTTTATGCTTTGATAATTTTTAAACGTGTTTGGCGCAGCTTAGCCAAAATTGGCTCTTGCGCCATAAAACCTAAAAATCAATCAATCAATTCAGAAAATTAATAATTTTTTTTTTTGAAAAATAATGTTTTGTTTTCGACTTTTCAATATGTTTCCACTCCCCCTCGTAAAGTTATCATGCTACACAGTTTAAGAAACATTCATATACAGGTTTACTCATAATTCCCTGTGCAAGGTCTCGGAGTGCTGTAATGTAAAAAAGAAAAAAATAATAACCTAACACCCTAAAAATCCCACAACAAAAAAAAGTAGGTATGACAGAATACAGAAAAAGTTCCAGTTTCACTTATATATTTTACAGTTGTTCTCTGGACTAAAACTTGCTTACAAGGCAAACATCACTGCGCGGTAGGTCAGTTACTTTCTTATTCTAGTCCAGCAATACTCAACCTGCGGCCCACCGAACCTTTTTAAATGGCCCGGTCATGGCCCATTGCTCTGAGAAATTCACTTATTTAAGAACAATATATTAAAACTTTACTCGGAAATTCTTTGACAAGAAATCAAATATATCGATTTTGCTTTTTTGATGTCGATGTCGTAAGGCTGCGAATTGCTATTTTTTTTTTTTTTTTTTTTTTTTTCCTTTTTGTAACAATTACGGTTAATGATAACAGACAACATAGAGTAGCAACAATTTCATGGGTGGAACTAATTTTTAACAATCTTTCATACCTTGCAAGCGAAAAATATTCGGACGATTTGGAGGTTGACTGTTTTTTTATTGAAAAACAAACAGGGATCAGTACTTGTTTCATTTTTTGACGTAAGTGCTGTATTTAAAAAATACGAATAAACAGGAATC
>BMAV01021414.1:28792-46211 GCA_019973955.1 Trichonephila inaurata madagascariensis | reverse complement strand
CCCTACACGGCGGGTCTTTAGTGGTACTGGACTCGAACTCGTGACAAAGCAAGCCACGGTCAAATACCTATACCACTCGGCTACCACGGATTTACAGTAGTCGCATATGATGTGTAATATCTGACATGTTATCGTGATAAATACGCAATATTAACTTTTTCCCTGAAAAAATATGTGTGTGTGTGTGCGTGAAAATCGGGTATGATTTGAAATAACTTTATATATATATATATAGATCGAATAATTATATATTTAATGAAAATGTATTTAATTAACAAAAGGAGTGATGCAATATTTTATCAAAAATAACTATTCTGGCTCAATTTGGGAAGAGCGGAGACAATATATTTAGGATTTCAAAGTATTTAAAAACAGTTGAAAAACAGTGTCAATAACAGTACCACTGTTAACAGTCGAAACATTTTGATGTGTGTTCATTTCGAGCTTGAGTTCATCATTCATAAAAGCTATAAGCGGCTCAGCTTTTGGCAAACTGAAGTTAAAGTTAATATCACCACTCAAAATCAGGGGAAGCGAGTGATAATTTTTTTAAAAGAGCAGAGCCACCTTCGTTATATGGAATAAGTACAAAATGCAGGAAATCTTTATTTTTTTTTAATCGTTTGATTCGAAGATATATGATTATTCGACCACCGAAATCACTGTTTGTCCATTTTCAAATAAGCATTCTGCCGCACTTATGTCCCCTAATATCGTGACTAACGGATTTAGAGCCAATCACTCGAGTGCTTGATGGCTACTAGAATTGGACCCTCATGCGAGGGTAGCAAAAAGACAAGCCACGCACTCTCATTAGTCAATTTAAGTAGCGCACGCTTACGTCACATCCTGTTACACACATCCGTCCCTTTTCATGAAATCACTTCCAGCAAATATCCAGCAACCAAGAGGAAAGACGTTACACATCAATAACTATTGACCAATATTGCACGAATTCTAGTTCTTTTTAATATATCCTCCTTTAATTTATACACATTCTTCTAAGCTATCTGAGGCTTTTTCTTCACACAATTATAAAGTAAAATAATTTTTTCATCACCTACAAGGCAATTTTGCTTCATTGTGATAGCTTCCACTTTTTGGTTATGGTCATAAACTCGTGGCCAGTGTGTCCGAATCCGAATGAAGATCCATCATATAAAGGGGGCTGACGCACGTTAAATCTGTCGAGCGCATAGTCCTCGCAATTGCGTGGTGTGGGAATTTCAATTGGGAGTGTCAGCTCAGGTGTCGTCCTGCTCACTTGACCGAGGTTCAAAATACGAGGTCCGTTGCCAATATGCTTCATGTTGCTTTATAGAGTAACGTTAATATAACTGTCAAGTGCTCAATTTCTTCATTAGATGTTAAACCACCTTCTCTTTACACTTTCAGCGGTCCAAACAAATGGTAATTTGAAGAAGTTAAATCCATATATTATGTGTGAGTGAGTGTTTACTATAAAACAACAATACGAGGCCTATTGGTGACGGATATCGTAATTATGATCAACAATCAAGTGACGAGGAAGACATCTGTCAAGTGACGAGGAAGACATCTGAGCTGGTATCTCTCCCAATGGACACCACGTCCATAGGGAAGGACTTTGAGAGTATACAGATTTATCGTGCATCATCCCCTCTACACGGAAGGTCTTCAGTGGTGCTAGATCACAAACTCAAAGCGCTTCAGCCACGAGCTCGTGAATCTGACCACCACCCCACCGTGATCATCTCCAGATTATGGGGTGGATGCTCGAATGCTGTCCTATCATGGAAGATCCTAAAACATTTATTGTACCACATCTGGTGTGATGATTTCTAGAGGAAGGAGAACATTATAGACAGCAAATTGCGAAATTCAATTTTAGGACAAAGTTTTCTCTAAAAGTTTACAGAGGCATACCGCATTAGGTTTATATCGGCTGTAAAGAAAATGGACTGTGAGAAATGTACTGTAAACCACACATTTTAATCTCTTGCACTTTTTCTCCCTAGAGTCTCGTCGTATTGCACATTCTCGTGCACTTAGGGAGTAAGTGTTAGGCGTTTGATTGATTGATTGAATATTAACGTCGCACTGTTCAGCTGCACGAGGGCTTTTGGCGACGGACCACGTAATTTTGAACCATGGTCAAGTGACGTGGACGACACCTGAGCTGGCACCCCCTCTCTTAACTACCACACCACACCAACGGGAGGACGTTTCAGCTCTCGGCAGATTTAACGTGCATCGCTACCCTACACGGCGGGTCTTTAGTGGTACTGGACTCGAACTCGTGACAAGGCAAGCTACGGTCCGATACCTATACCACTCGGCTACCGCGGCCAAGTGTTAGACGTAATAGTCTGTTGTGTTCGTAGTTTTTTAATTTTAAGTAAAATTCTAATTATGGTTCAGCATTCTTGGAATTGCTTTTTCCTGGCGAACATTTATTCCATCTTTTTGGATGCAGCAACTTTCTTCGCGTCAACAGAAAAGGTAGGACAGTTATTTATTTATTTATTTTTTTTACAATATTGTACTGAACAACCTACTTGTATTTACATATACTAAAAATCAAGATATATATTATTAAAATGACATATTGCCCGGGATTCGACAGCGTCATTGTGTAAAATTATTTATAACTTGTATATTGATTTGAGAATTTGATTAATAGTTATCGTTACCTGCAATTAAAACACTGAACAAATTATCAGAATCAATTAGGTTATTAAAATGTCACATTATATTAATCAAGACAGATTGAGAAGAAATATATCAATATGATAAAAAGTAGCTGCAGTGTTGAAGAAAAAAATTACATACGACAATGTCTGAACTGATTAATATCAAAAAGAAATAAAAAATACCTAACGTTAATTATGAAGAATAAGAGGTTAAACATTGAAATTTTAGATGCGACAATCTGAACGAAGTACAACTGATGAGCTTATAAAGCATTTTAAACTGGAAGCTTCAAATAAAGACTTCAGAATTTTCGATTACAGATATAAAATAGTTTGATGAAATAAAACTTTGAAATGGTTTAAAATCCAATATTACATTCTTCAAGATACCCAGTGGCTCAGTGGTAGTGTATCGCGATTCCACGCCACAGGACCGGGATTCAAATCTCCGGGTTGGCGAGGTCGACTCAGCATTTCATCCCTTCATGGGGTCTATAAATGAGTGATAAGATTGCTTCGGAACTGTACAATGGGAATTTCGCGTCAGGCTTACGACTTTACCAAAACACATCTGCACATGCAGCCCAGGGCCTAAGTTCACGTAAACTAAGCTAGGCACAGTAGGCTTTGGTCCTCACGGGCTGTTGCGCAAATGAGTTCAGTTTTGTACAAATTCTTCAAACACATTATAAACAATACATAAACTTCACAGGTCAGCGAAACTCAAATTTTGTGGTAATATTCGTAAATGGCTTTATTTTGAGGGCTCTTTTGAAACGGCTGTGTAGAAAAGGTAATTCGTTGGGTTATGTGGTTCAATTACTTAAACACGTTTAACGGGAATTGCATAAAGAACCATAGGAATTTTTTAACTAAAATTTATAAATTGGCTATTAAATTGTTGCAATTTCGATTCGGGAAAAAGTGATTAGTTAATCAACTCTATTTACTTTGCCTATTCAATATTTCAAGTTGAAAACACCTCCAGTGATTTAAAAGTCCTTTGGAAAATTTTTGATCACAGCCAAATACAAATGAGATCTGTAGAAACGCTATTGGTAGCTTCGGAAAAAAATTGAAATGTGTCAATTCTTTTTGAAATAATTGCCTTCTGTGATCTAGTATTTTAGTTCTGAATTTCTGAACTTAATGGATATTTTGGCTAAGGAAGTAAATTTATAGAAGAAAAGTGAATATCAACGGGTTTTAGCTATAATTAACCCGCGTTAGGAAAAAAGTTATGACAAGGCCAGGGGTAGACAATTCTTTTGGCTCGAGAGACATTGTGGAAGAGGACGATATCAGAGGGCCATTTTAAAAAGCAATGAGTCGCAGTGAAATGGAAAATGTATCATAAGAAATCAATAATCAATTAAATAAAATAGTGGCAGTTTTATTGGTTAAAATGTAGAATAAGGAGCCCCTTGGCCAAGCCAACTTCTTCGCGAACAGAGTCAGTCGCCAAACTACCCATATCTGTAGCGATCAGGGCCAAATTCATTCTGGCATAAAGATATACATCGTCAAATCCAAGGGATTCCCCTATTCTACACTTAAGCTTTAAATTGTAAAATTATATTATTTTCGGCAACAAATGGAACACGTTTTGTTTTTAGTATATTTTTACCCCATTGTTTCATACTATGTTTATTTTTTCCAAGCTTTCTAATTGACTATTTTATTTAATGTTATCATATATTGTTTAAATGCATTTAAATTTTGCTTTTTTTCTAAGGATCATTTGAATAGAAATATATATTAATGCAATTAGAAATTTAAAAAAAAATGTATGAGTTGAAATTTTTCCAATAGATAAGTCACCAAAAGAATAAAATACTATTGGTTTACTAATGAGATTTTATTTAGAAATAAAAAAGAAATGTATTGTTTTTATTAAGCTCCACAACAGTTTCTTTAATGGTTGCTGTAACTTTAGTCACTCAATTATATATTCCTTTTTTCGCTATGATGTTTTCATTTCAAAGTGAATTAATTCTAAGTAAATACCGTTTTATTTTATTAAATAAATTAAATATATATATATATACTTTTTCTGTTCTGTTTGTATTCATTGGCTTTTTCAGTAATACTAACAAAAAAAATACAATACTTCTGGACTCTTTAGATGTATAAATTATGCGAACACCAAATTAAATATTACGGAAATATTTTTTAATAAAATGAATTACACAGCAAGCGCGAAAGCGGTTTTTAAATATAAGCACTTGTAAATTTAGTTATTGGAGTGTAAACTGAAAGTTGAAAACACACACAAAATTTACTGGTTTGCTTCATTTGTAAATACTGGTTCTTACCATATTGAATGGGAAATTTGGAAACAAAGATTTAGAGTGAAATTAGATGCCTTTAGAAAATTAAATCTCTATTATCGTAAATTACAATGTACGTTATTTTGATGTGTATAAGAGTTGAAGAGTGTATCAAAATTTCCTTCTTTTTAAGTTTGATTCTTAGTATAATATTTTTTTTTTTTAATAAATTAATTTTTGCAAAAATAGATATTTACTTCTAAATAATTATTAAAACATATCGGTATTTAATATTTAAAAATAAAAAAAAATGTTTGCCTTGTTTTTATAACATTACCAGCTTTTGTCTTACGAAGGATTTTCATTTTGCTTCTAGGTATAAACCTAAATGTTGTCTATATTTTTAGAAATAATTTAAACATATATATTAAAGACAAATTATTAAATATTTTAACGTATTTTCATGTAAAAATACTCGTTATTTTAATCCCGCTATTAAAAATCTACATGATATACTATGGAATATATAAAAGTCTATATTATAACATGGTCATTTCTAATGTAAGTAATTAAAATATTTTCATTTAATTATTTTGTAATTTGAATATCTATTAAACACACTGCTTGAAATTTGCTAACAGTTAACTACAGTTACATTTTTCAGAACAATTAAGGATAGACAATGATTAAAGAAATGAAACTAGGTACATATTTATTAGGGACAATGTGTATTTCAAAAATTGAACAAATATCGCTACATCGAAGAATTAAAAACTTAAAAAAATAAAAAAGATATCCCTTGAATGAATTCCAAACAGCCACATAAAATTGATCTTCAAGTCAGAATATGATGGAAATATGAGTTTCTTAATATGATTGTGTGTACATAATGCACGTTTTGAATCTGTTCTTCATGTTCTTCACTTAATCATCGAGGAGTCCTTAGGGGATATTGTCCCATTTTTCTCTCCCCCTCAAGGGGCTCACTTTCTTTAGGTGGGTACGGGTGTCACAATCCCGAGGTACCCTAGTGATATTTTCCTTTTCCAAAGGGGTTTAATATCTTCGGTAAACACGGGTGTCACGACTCCGGGGTACCCCAGTGATCCTTCTCTATTTTCGACCCTCCATCTTGTCATCCAATTTCTTTTCCTCTTTTCCCGTCTAGACCACAGACCTATGAATGTTTGGCGCAGTATAGCCAAAACTGGCTCTTGCGCCATAAAACACCAAACTCAACCAATCAACCCACTCTTCTCTCAAGGCGAGTGTGAGCTCTTGCACTGTACGGAGATAGATAGTTCTTTGTGTAACACTTCTGCCAAGAGTATCACAGGAATGCTCAATAGGATTTAGGTCGGGAGAGTAAGCGGGCCAATGCATATGGAGAATATTTTTACTTTGCAGTGTGTCAAATACCTCAACGCTTATGTGAGACCGCGCATTATCGTCTACAAACAAAGTCTGGACTTACAGAACCTTTAAAAATACGAACATGATACAGAATAATCTCTCTGCAATACCGTTGCGATTGTAATGATTTCACTCAGCTCTTGGTTATCTATTTATTCCAATTGAAAATCATCAAAAAAAATAATAAATAAAATGGTATATTCTATTACAGTTCAATATCAAAAGGGTCCGTAACGATTTCGAGTCTCTTTCGCACTCTCTTCCGTTCCTTGATTTTCCAAGCCAGGAGACCTATGTACTTAACGGGATGGTCCGTAATCTCTTCGAGTTTCTTTCGTACTTTCTCCCGTTCCCTCGATCTTTCAAGCTAGAAGACCGCTGTACTTTGCGGGTTCGTTATCGCTCTTCCTATCGCTCAAGGGACGTCCGAACGACTCCCTTCAAAAATCCAGTCTTTTTTCTTGTCTGGACTCTCTCGCCCTTTTTATATCATCTCTTTCTCCTAGTCATCCACCTCTCATCTCTTTGTCGGCCTCAGTCCCCCTGGTTCTTCTGCCGCCTTCCGGTCTCGGCTCCCTTGATGTCTTACCCTTCTGCCGCGCCAAATCGGTCTCGTTTTCGCTAGTCCCAAAGAGGCGCCGAGGCTCTGTGCACATTTGTACGTTCTCAGACGCGACGTCGTCAACGAGTTGTGGGAAAATGAATACACAATGATAAGGCGCCTCTTTTTGACAGTCCGGTCAGCTGGGGAAAAGGGTGCCGAAGCTCGACCACCCAATTACGAAATTCCTTCCCAGCAATTAAGGAAATGCCTGGAATTTTCGCAGCTTCTGTCGGCAAGGGATCTGTTGGAAAATAGGGGAAAGAGGTATGTTTCGTCACACGATGTAACGCTTACTCACTCAAAGATGCGAAGCGGTGTTTTTCATTATGGACGATGCTTAAAGTTTCTGAATCCCCTTGTATTTCATTCCCAGGAATGTAATTGCCGTTTCCGGGGTTCCCGGAAATGCATCAAAATTTCAAAAAAAATTTAAAAACAAGTTATTTTTAAATAAAATCAATAATAATTATGTAAAATAAGGATACATATAAATTCCAGAATCAATACTTATTTATATAATGATCTAAAATATATAATAAATTGATTATTCATTTTTAAAATAGGATTTCAGAAAGCATAAGCAATTTATACTTTTATCACTCAGCCTAGTTCTCAGCTTTGTGATGAACAATACGACAGCAGAAATTGCTCTATCCGCTTCAATTGACGGTGGAGGAATTATTTTTAAAGCGTCATAATTTTATAAGGTTTGGTGATGGATTTTCAATCGAGTCGACCAACTATATCTTTTGTTTCATGATTCTGTTGAAACTAGTACTTTTTTTAGCTAAACAATATAAAATTTTGTTTTAGAGTAAATTGTGCTTTCTCTAATTTTTCATCCGTCAGAGATTTTTCTTTCAAAATCTCTATGTTCTCTTTTTCTGAGTGCGAAGAGATAGATTTTGATTCCACTTCTTCGCAAAAAAGTCTTGTCCCTATCATTTGGGCTTGTCTAACGAAACAATTTTTACCGGGCAATAACGAAATATCGACAGTAACTACAGCTGCTTCGTATTTTCTCCCAAAATTTAGGTATTGCATTAATCCTTCTAAATGAACGTTGCGTCTCTCATTAATTCTTTGGATTAGAGAATATTTGATACTTTTGGCAAGTTCTTTATTTTGTTCATTCAATTCTCCAATAACGAAAGAAAATGCACCTTCTGCAGTTAGCGAAGCTGCATTTCGACTGCATAACTTTTCTAAGCCTGTTTTTACTGATTTTAAGCCTGCTACAATTGTAGTCACAGTTTCAAATTCTTCATTGGCCATCATTTGTTCTCCTTTAATGTCAATAAATGCTTTTAAAACTTCTGGCTTTATTTCTAAAAATCTTTCAAACATTGCCAACAAACTATTCCAGCTTGTTTTCGTATCCAAACAAATCAACTTTTCACAACAAAACACACTGTTTTCTAACATATATTTGTAAGATATTATTCTTGAGAGGTGATTTTCTGAATAATTTTACTGCATTTCTAATCTTTTTTGTAGTTTCCTTTTTGTTAGTTATGGAATTTCGACTTTCGGGAATAGGAAAAGCACAGAAATCTCATGATTTCCCGCAACAGAAACCCTACCGCTCCCCCCCCCCCCCCCATTACGTCTAGGCCGTACCGATCAAGTTCACGAACAAACTTTTGTGGATAACGTGTTTCACTCTCTCTCCATAGTAATTGGTGACTAGAATCGCTTGTCAATTTGAAACTAGATTCGTCGGGAAACATCACTCTAGACCAGCGTTTCTCAAACTGTGAGGCGCGCACCCCTTGGGGGCGTGATAACTCAACAAGGGGGCGCGAGCATATTGAAAACTCGAAATCGAAAAATTATTTAAAAACTATTATTTTTTTTCTGAAAGTACAAAAACAAAATACTTTCTGATATAATAAAGTATAAAGTACACATTTACACTAATGAAGTGTTTATCAAACTTTGGGGCATGCCCCCTAGGGGGTTGTCATAACCATACAAGGGGGCGAGCATATTAAAAAGTCAAAAGCAAAAGATTATTTAAAAAAAAAATTATTAATTTTCTAAAAGTAAACAAACAAAATACATTCATGTGTCAGTACTGCTCTTAATGCACTTTATAGTTTAATTTAACAATACTAAGTTGTTTAATAATTACCAGTAACACCATGAACTCTTCATATATAAAATTATTTTTTGCATATAACACTTATCCTGATTATTTGTCCGGTTTATAATTATTTCAATGCCGTTTTATAAAACACAGTTTAACACGTAGGCGAGCGTAAGCGGTGTATTGGGAAGGGAGGGGTAGAAAAGGGGGGGGGAATAAGTAATCAAATCCTCTGAAGTAAATAAATCCTTTGCAAACACTGTCCAGGTAATTTTATTGCATTCCAAAGCCTTCGGAATTATTTTACGGATAGCAGTTCACAGAAAAGATCGTACTTCGGAAAGACGTATATATACGTCCGGGTTAATTAACGCACTGGCTGAGCGAGACGTTTATATACGCTGGCAGCACTTAAGAGGTTAAAATGAAATTGTAGGCTTAGTGTCAAAATAAAGTGTTATTGAATTTAATACATTGTTATTGTATAGGGGGCGCGATGAAAATTACGATTGAATATTGGTTCGCAAATATTAAAAGTTTGAGAGGCACAGGACTACGGAGTACCCTTTTTTTAAAAAAAAATTGTAGACAGTAACTGTAAAAATAATTTGTTTTATGTTTAAATTATATTAAGCCGATTCTACTAGTAAAAAGTCAGTTTGACCAGCTGTTATTTTACAATTTTAAAAAAATTTGAATTTTTTAAGTTTCTTCAAACTCTTATAAAATACTCAATTTTTAACATATTTTAGTCAATTTGAGTGATTTATGTTTCTTGAATTACTGTGAATAGAAGTTAGTACTGATTTGAATGTATGTTCCTTTGTTGATTTTTAATTATTATTTTTTTAACTAAAGCTGAAAAAAACACGAATTTTTTAAAAATATTAACTTTAAAAAAAAAAAAAACAACTAGATATCTCAGACCTAAACTCATACTAATTTTTATAGAACATACGTTTTGGAGTATCTGCAAAAAATGTCAAGACTGTATCTTGAGCAGAAAAAAGCCTTTTAGGGACTTGAAAACACGCATATCTTCAAAATTGAAATTCTGAGAAAAACGCGATTAAAGTTTGTAAAGGCATAAAACAAAACTTTATAATGCCCGTAAAGGACTAATTTTTTAGTGTGTTTTTTCTCAATTTATCTTCTATATCAAAACACTTTTTCAATTAAATATGACTGAAAATATATTTTTTTTTAATTTCAAAACATATTATTGCATAGTAATGATAGCATTGGTGTCGATGATAGATTATTCAGCTTAATCTTAACCTTATATTTTCAAAAAAGTTTTGAAACTTAAAGCACTTACGTACGCAATAATAATGCTACTAACTTACGCTAAAAATCACCAGGTTTGTACATAACATTTTTTTTCAGTTTTGAATTAGTGCAGTTTAGCAAGTTTGAGTATTTTTTGCATGACTTTAAAACTCTAAAATATAGTACTACAATAAGTTAACATGAAATATTTAGTTTTATCTACAGTATTTGAATTCAGAATACTTGTATTTGGAAGTCTAATTGCAGTATCAGCTAAGGGCTATAATTTTAGATACATCATCTTCAGTAATATTCCATCTTTTCCAAATATTGTTTCTCATAGCAACCCGAGAACGTTTTGGCCATGGCATATTTTCAACAGGACAAAATTAATGAAAGTGTTTTTGTAATAATAAATAATGTGTAAAGTAATAAAAAATTGGAATCAATTTTAATTAAATAACTATGAGAATTCAAAAAACTCAAAACAAAATTCAGGGGAGAAATGAGTTTAGTCATTAAAATTGAAATTAATAATCATTTCACAACGAAAAAAAAGTTGATTGTATTAAAAAAATATTTTTAATTATTCAATTTTAGAGTGGAAAAATGCTTTAAAATGAAACTGAAACCAAAACCTAAGTTCAGAAACCTTTAAATATCTTAAAAACTAATTTGTGATAGCAGATCTAAAATTTGTGGTAGCAAGCTGCAAAATAATATGGGCCACAAGAAAATGCAAAACAAAAATTTTCGGTGTTTCTGAGATTTTTATGGTACTGTGTAGCCTTAACTCAAAATATATACTTGAGATAAAGTATTGAATTTTTTTCAATAACCTTTTCAAGAATAAACTTAAGTTTTCTTTGTTTTTTTTTTTTCAGTATGTATAGTCCTAACAGGTTTTATATATATATAAATGTGCTTTTGTAGAAAATGTGCGAAGAAATGCACCTCATGATTTAGTATTTATATAAAACCTATTTCAAGAGTTCTCCAAATGCTGATTTCATTAATTAACACTCATCATTTTAAAGTTACATAAGGTTTCTATAGTAAGCTCTTCGTTTTCCTGTTACGAAACGTCTTTTTCTTTTAACTTTCGTAAAATATTTTTATTTCCATTCACTTGAATCTATGATAGAAATATGTATTAATTTTCATTATGATGCCTTATGCAGTTACATGCTCTAGGATGCGTCGTTTCAAAAAATTGACAGAAAAAAAAAGAAAAGAAAAATCTCTTGTATACTTTACCGTATGTTTTAATATTCGTTCTGTAGAGGAAGGGGGGGGGGGAGAGGATATATTTTTTTTCCATTTTATATTGTTTATTTTGAGATTTTGAATTATATGAAACGCCATTTTTAATGATATTCTAAATGATATTTAAAGATTCATAGTTTATTTTATTTGATTAAGGTATCCGACTACGTTCGGAACCATGATTTTAAAAAAGCGCATAAATGGACAATTCTCATGATATTTAGTGTCACTTAGATTAGAATGCAGGTATAAAATTGTTTTAAGGACATTTTGACGAAAAAAAATTATTTAAATACTATATTTTGGCAAAAAAGTAACTTAGAATAATCTTTTTTCAAAATGTTCACCTTTTGTGAAAATTGCTTCTATTATAATAATGTTTTGCCTGTATATAGCTCAGACCTCTGTACAGAGGCTCAACTATGATGTTTGAAAATTACACATTATTTTCAGAGTTACAACCCTTTGAAATAATTATCGGCGTTTTTTTCTTAAAATTGCTCCCCTCTGTTGTCGTAAAATATGGATAAACCCACTTCTAAGTTATATATTCCAAAAATTCTAGTTGAGCCTCTGTGGAGAGGTCTGAGTTATACACAGGTAAAACATGATTGTAATAGAAGAATTTTTCACAAAAGGAGAACATTTTGAAAAAAGATTTTTCTAAGTTAATTTTTTGCCAAAATACTGTATTTAAATACTTTTTTTTGTCAAAATGTCATTAAAACAATTTTATACATGCATTATAATCTAAGTGACACTAAATATCATAAGAATTATCCATTTATGCGCTTTTGCAAAATCACGGTTCCGAACGTAGTCGGATACCTTAAGTAATAAACCTTCATTTGTGCTTTCTTAACCCAGCTGTTTTTAAAGAGATAACTTGAATACTACTATAAATTATTTGAGACCAATTCTATAAAGACTATTTTTAAAAATAATAATTTTATATTCTAATATATGTTATTTTGAAACGTCCTGCGGTACAATACTATATTAAATCCAATTATTAGAATCCATCTTTATTTTCAAATGGAAGAGTTAGAAATGTTCTTCATTTTGAATAATCAGAAAGCATGTTTATATCACCACAAGTCTTATCTCTCACATGTAAAAATGGCTGTGGTAGACCTAGTGATCAAGATAATGAACTCGTGGCCAGCGCGTCATGAGTTCGAGCCAAGAACCACTGAAGACCCGCTGTGCATAGAAGACAGTTGCACGTTAAATATGTCGAGGCCCAAACGTCCTCACGTTAGTGTGGGGTGTTAGGAGGACGGGTGCCAGCTTAGGTGCTCTCCTCGACATTTGACCATGGTTCAAAATTACGACGTACGTCGCCAAAAACCCTTGAGTTGCTGAATATTGCAATATTAATATTCACTCACTCATTCACTCAAATCTTACTAACTGATAAACGTAACATCACGAGAAAAAAAAAACAAATGCAATGAAAGAACTAGACACCTTATACGAAAATATTATCTACTCCTCATTCAATTGCATGATGCAAAAGATGGAAGAAAACGTACTATTTTACAACAGCTGCACAGGATTGGTTTTTGCTTTTTTCCTGCTGTCTGAATTTGAGATAGTGTAGAAAAAAAATAAGTACATTTTCTACATTCTTTCGTCTCATAGGAAAAAAAACGGGAATATAATATCTTCTCAATTCTCTTTGGACTAAGCAAAAAGATTCAAGAAATTCTAAAATTGAAAGTCAACTGCTACCGTCTGCATTTTATTTTTCTTGCAGGAATGAGTATCCTGAAAAAGTAGATGTCGAAGTAGTAGCCACCATAGGTTGCGTGCGGTGCAATATTAGATTTAAAATGTCATGATACACACACTGCAGTATTCTATTGAGGCATATATATCACAGGAGTTGAGGTGTTGGTTGGTATGTTTTCGGGGTTCTGAAAGCTCAATACCCGGTACTGTAAACTTTCCATTTAAAGGGCTCAAAGTTAAAAAAGATGAAAATTTAAGTCAAAGAATTTTTTATGGGCACATGCATTTTGCTGTTGGGGCTTATGCACAAGCCTCGAGAAGATTTAGATACTTAAAAAGTGCAATATATTACCTTGATAACTATTTTCAAAGAAACATGGTATGTACGAATGCAAAATACAAAAACACGAAATATACCAATAATACAAGGAAATAAATCTACCATAAGGAGTTTTGCAATCATTTCTTTTTTCAAAAAAGAAAATGATAATTTATCAAGATACCTTTACAAGTACAGGGATTTTTTAAATCCGGGAGCACAGTAACGTGTGTTCAATGTAGCATAAGGGGTGATTGAGTCATCCCAATTACATTTTTACATTTGATGTTTTTACTAATGCCACCTTATAGGCAAAGGCCAGATCAAGGCCTACGAAGTTCATGGCAAAGAGCAGATTGACGCCTGTCGTTATCCGTAGCTTTCAGCACCATTAATGCGAGAGAACAATTTAGCTCGGTTTTACCCCAATCTTGATGGAGAACACCCTAGGGGTAGTCAGGGGCCTCCCTCTCCCCTTTCCACCAACCTCACGAGAGAACTTGAGGCTCTTTAAAGTACCTCCATGCGTCGAAGGCACTATACATTTGCAAACATCCATGTCTTCTTCGGGATTCAATCTTAGGCCCAACGGCACAGCAGTCAGCGTCGCTAACCACTATACTGGATGGGCGACTTTTTACAATTATTTTTATTGCACATGATAAAAATCGTAATCCCAGTGTGAATAATTTAAGAGAAATTATATACTTGACTAATTTTATGGTATTTTCAAATTTTATTTCATAATTTCAGAAAAAAATTTAATCAAACTGAACTGAAATGTTTCAGATGTACGTGATTTTACTGCAGGACACAAATCATAGATTATTTTCGTTACATTACAGGAATGATACTTGTAATCAAAACTGGTGGCCGTGGTAGCCGAGCGGTATAGGTATCGGATCGTGGCTTGCCTTGTCACGAGTTCGAGCCCATTATCACTAAAGACCCGCCATGTAAGGCAGCGATGCACGTTAAATCTGTCGAGAGCTTAAACGTCCTCCCGTTGGTGTGGTGTGGTAGTTAGGAGAGGGGGTGCCAGCTCAGGTGTCGTCCACGTCACTTGGCCATGGTTTAAAATGACGTGGTCCGTCGCTAAAAGCCCTCATGTAGCTGAACAGTGCGACGTTAATATTCATTCATTCACCCAAACAAATGTCGCTCAGAAGGGGAACAATGTAGCTTGTTCATAGAAAATATTCTGAAACAAAGTGGTCGCGTTTAGAACTCAGTCGAACCAAATGCCTTAAGATTGCAATAAAAGAGGGAATTATGTGACAAATACATTTAAGCTCTCATGAAGACTGTCATATAAAAGGATACTGAAAAGGTTGCGACATGGTCGATCTTCGTAGACTATGTCGTGGGGTTTCAGCGTNNNNTATGAATGAATCTTTTGAAGGAATAAAAATACTTTTCTATAATACTTTTTTTTTAACAAAACATAATAACAATTTCTTTCTTTTAAATTCACAAAAATCTAATATGTGATCAAAATTCTTCAATATAGTTAGAAATAAAACACAGTAAACAACACTTAAATTCAATAAGAAAAAGGTACTAAACAGGAAATATCAATCTCAGTGACACTCTTGCGTCATAAGTGAATTAATGAGTCAGCAGAAAAAGTGAAAAATATCCATGATTAATAAATTTTACAGAACAAACAGTGAGTGCTGTATTCTGAGTTCCAAGTAAAATGAACAAGAAAAAAAAAAGAACATATGATTTTCACCAGGCAAGGGGTGAGAGACAGAAAATCGGGAGGGGGAAAACCCTTAGTAACAAAACGAATAGTTTTTAAAGAAAACAGGCAGTGAAAACTCAAGATCAGAAGTGGGGGTAAAAATTCCCCAAACAAGTACACTAATAGTCATAAATCACAGACAGGGAGAAAAATTGAACAAAAGTAGAAAGAGTTTTCTTACTAGAGAAAGGAATTACTCAAATAAAATAGACTATTAAATTATTATGGTTATTATATATATGTGCCATAAAATACAAATACACAAGTAAAATTCAACAAAAAGTCAAAATGAATAAGAAAACAAAACGAAAGAAACTTATCTGACGATCCGTGAAAACGAATGCAATCCAAAATTTCTAATTTCCCAGTAGGAAATAAACAATCCAACTTCGTAGCTGGCAGCTACAACTTCAGAAAATACTTTTAGAAATTCTTTATGAACTAGCAGTTCAGAATATTGAGGATAATTTCGTTAGACTAGCTGGACTATTAACTGACTATTCGGTCACTCGCTGGGTGCCATTTTATAACGTGTACTCAAAAATAACACCGGCGGCTAGCTCAAATAATTTTAATTGGTTATACTTTCTAATTGAGCACACAGTTACAAAAACATAAAATAAAACCCAGTTAACCTTTATACAAATACTAAGGGGTTGGCAAGGGCAGACATTGACATGTCCTTTCTTCACCGAGGAGGCAGGCTGACTCTCGCACGCCCTTCCTTCACCGAGATAGCAGTCAGACTCGTTACTTGTTCATACGGCCAGGAGAGGGCGCTCTATTACCATTCGTTACAATCTTCAGTATTTTAACCCTTTAAAGTTCACTACATATTCCCTTTGAAAAATTAACAAAATAATTTCAAAAATGACTATTAAACATCAAGGTGATCCCAAATACACAAGGAAAAAAAATTTAGCATTTTTCAATTTCGAGAAATTTATGGTTTAACTGGGAAACCAGTGAACAGTAACAATTCTTTTTTCTTAATCAAAATGACCAATCCAAAAAATTATTCAGAATAAAAATCTCATATTTTATGTCTATAAAACTTTTATATTTTAACGAAATTAATTAAGGAAAAATAATTTTAAAAGTTTTTAATTATTTTTTTAAAAAATTTTCTGCACTTTTAAAATTTTTAATACAAATTTGTACATAAAACTACATATAATTTACATTACGTACTTAAAATAATTTATATTTTCTTAATAAAAAATTGCTAATACATATAATTTTTCCATCCATAACTATAGAGGAAGAATATTTAAATTTATTATGTACACACAGGGTCGAATTTGGGCATATGCAGCATGTGCAGCTCCACAGAGTGGCAGAATTTTATAGAGTGTGTTTAAGTATATTTAAATATAAACTTTTCTCATTATAATTTTAAAGTAAATAAATATATTGCTAAACTTGCAATAAGCAAATAGTGCTTCAGAAAGTCAGTTTCTGAGAGAATTTTTGCTTTAGAACAGGCGCCAAGAGACTTGCAATACCGTCTCTTACTGGAGTTTAGTTTCGCAGTGAAACCATAAATTTTAGTTTCATTTTTCTACTCTTCTGTTTACTTATTAAAGTGATTGAAAGTTGTAATAAATAAACAGAAAGATTCATAGTAAGATTACGTGTTATGATTTAAAAAAACTATTTTTAAATATTTTTAGAGGTAATGGAATTTACTTAAGTTGAAGTGATGTCGACATTTTTTTTATTTAGGTCACAATCATTAAATATAGTCGTTGTACTGCCTTTATTGCTAGGAAAAAGAACACAAATTCCAAAACTGCCCTTATTGGGATAAAAAATTTTCTTTAATTTGATTTTTTAAAAAATGTTTAATGTGTGGTTTCGGAGTGAAACCAATGAACGTCAAAGGGTTAAGAGTATATTATGGATGAGTTATTTTTTGAAGTTATATACTTCTTTTGGGGCGTTAGAGAAATAGGATGAGGGTAAATTTTTACAATGCACGCGCACACAGTCAAGGATGTGACTCAAAACCGTCACGGATGCGAAAATCCTTTGTC
>BMAV01021414.1:18393-28540 GCA_019973955.1 Trichonephila inaurata madagascariensis | reverse complement strand
GTTTAAATTTATTTAAATCGTGATTATCTCAGGTTTGGCTGGTCCGATTGACTGAAGGTTAGTATCGTTCAACTCTGCTCGTGACCGCCCTACGTCCTTGATCCAGCTTGCCCTGCAAAAGATTTTTAGAAAGATTTCAATCTTGTTACGCCAAAGAAGTATAACTTCTTACGTGCGTACATAAGTACCCATACACTTTTTTAATCATATTTTTGGGGCAGCATGACCAGAAATGATTCTGTGCCATAACCCCCCCCCCCCTTTCATAGTCAATCATTCACTCAATCATTTGTAATATTTATTTTCTTTTGCGAATAACGCCATGTGTTGACATCCTCGAAATTAGAATCAAGAGTTAGTCTACAAAACTTTGGTGTTCCCTTAATGCGTTTGTTTTTCATAATTCCTACTATTAGCTCACTCTCTCTATATATTTATTTATTTATATATATTTATCTTGTTCAAATTCTCAATCGTTAATAAAATACTTTCTATTCACCCAATCAAGTTCAAATAAATTTTTGTAAACTTGTAGTGGATGACAATTGATGTTAATACAGTTTTTTCAAATATTAATTCATTAATTAAATTTAATTTAATTTTTTACTGATTTTTGAAGCCAACTTAAATTCATCTCCATTGTTGCACAATGTAACTGTTAAAACAATGACAAAAGTTGGCGTTGAAAACCGATTTTTCAGCCAAATTAGCCAAACCAGGTATGCATTGTTACAACAATGCAGACAAATCATGCTCTTTTTTCAATTCCTACTATTTTTGTTCACTCTCTTACTATATAATATATATATATATATAAT
This sequence comes from Trichonephila inaurata madagascariensis, assembly GCA_019973955.1. Taxonomy (NCBI): domain Eukaryota; kingdom Metazoa; phylum Arthropoda; class Arachnida; order Araneae; family Nephilidae; genus Trichonephila; species Trichonephila inaurata. Next base: position 27,722 of record BMAV01021414.1, on the reverse strand, counting down.
CTTTTGAATTTTCATTCGTAATAAAATACTCTCTATTCATCCATTCGAAGTAGGAATTGACTTAAAATTTTTTTTATATTACTTGTTTCTCTATAATGGGCTAAATTCATGTGACGTCATAGTCACATGATAATGACTACCTCGTGTCGCTATCCAATCAGTTCAAAAAACCCTCTGACGTCGTAATCACGCGATAAAAGCAGTCATGTTTCTAGCTAATCAGTTCATGCGCTTCATTGTTGCCAAATTTTACACTCTGCAGAAACTTTCTCTTAAAAAGTACATACTTGTCAACAGTAATAAAGCAAATAATATACGAAATGCATTTTATCTAAAATACAAGCAAAAAAAATAAGATTTTTTTTTTTAAATTTTAAAATCTTTTTGAAGGATTTTTTTTTTCATGACATTTGAACATCTTTACCCAATTATATAAAATTTGAAGTTTTACGAATAACAACAAGTATAATGGACTAAATTCATGTGACGTCGTTTTAGTCACATGATAACGGCAGTCACGTGTTTTCAGCCAAGTAGTTCATGTGTTTCAATGTTGCCAACTTTTGCTTTTTGCAGAAACTTTCTTTTAAATAGTAAATATTTGTCAACGATATAATAATGCACATAGTTGAACAAAGTGCACTTTATTTAAAAGTATTCGTATAATGTAAAGTTTTTTAAAAAAAAAATTTGAAGAATATTAACACGTGAACTCTTTACCCAATCATCAAATTTTAAATGTTATCCAAACTTTACAAGTTGAATAATTAGTATGTCAATTTTTAATCAATGGGAAACACGTGATCGCCGTTATCATGTAACCAATCATGAATTTAGTCCATTAGTTTAATGTCTATTTTGAATTCAATGGAGAACGTGCTTTTCTTTATCATGTGACAGTCACGAATTGAGACCATTGCATGGCTAGAGGTTGCGCAAATGCACATTAATCGCCAAATGATCTCGTAAAATTCCTGTAAATATAAAAATATCTACAGTCATTAATTTCCTTATACATGAAAAATATTAATGTATTATATTTTATCTCTTTCGTAGCAACGTGTCGATATTTTTGCAGATGGATTCAGAAATCAATGTCAGTCAATTTGTTGCTGCTGAAGAATGTTGTATATTGAATCATAATAAGGCCCTGGACATTGATTCTCGTCCGATCTATCCAAGACTTACTAAAATAATATGCACTATTGGTTGGTGTCTCCAATTTTTACTCAAACTGTTATAATTACGTAAACAAGGTGTAGCTACTTGTATTTTTATATTTTTTAATTAATTCAATATTTGAATGTTGTTAATTCTTTTCATTCTCAAGGAAGGGATTAAAAATAGGGACTCTATTAATAGAGTAAATACTTAATTTTTTTTTATCAGTAAAATTTTTAAAGTCAAGCAACTACCACTTATTAAAAAAATACATGAGGAATATACTAAGATTTACCGATTTTCATAAAAATTAATCTTAAGACCTTGTAAAAATTCTCCTGTCAAATTTTAAACATCACCATGAAAATTCATCCCCGTAATGCTTTTTTATAAAATAATATGTGTTCGATATCTGTACCCGAATCGAGATTGATTTTAATCACATATCCATTAACTTTATTCTCACACGTATTAACTTGTATTTTTTAGAGTTGCTAATTTTGAGTCGGTAAATAAATATAATTAATAATCACTCACACTTTGCGCATCAAGAAATTGACTTTGAAAAAAACACAACAAACACTTAGACAAAACTTTGCGTAAACAATTTTGTAAAACTCTCTAATGGTTACTTTTGAGTACTAATACTTCTTATGTTGGTTAACTAGGAGCTGGTGAGGTCTCATGCCGAGCTACCTTTCTCCGGTTGCCTGGTAGTTGCGGATGTGGTATTTGCGGACACATAACATTTCGTGGTTTGAGCGGACACATTTTTTCCCTCATCTTAGAACAGATAAAGGGTGCTGATAAATAAGGAAATAAATACTTTTAAAAATCACAAATATAATTCGAAACATCGAACAATTTAGAAAAATGTCTAAAATCTTTTTTTGTAACCAGGCGAGACTAAATCCAATGGTAAATGGCATTTATGCCTTTATAATAAAGGTTTTAGTTAGTATTTATTTACTTGTATTTATTTTCTTTTATTTGCTTGTATCTGTTTTATTTATTTTATTTCTAGTACTTATCTTTACTTACATTAAGGAAACTAATTAATTTTGTGGTAATTGCACCTGTTCTAATATAATAAATATTAGAACAGGTGCAATTACCATAAAATTATTTAGAGGGTAATTAATTAACAGGTAATTGCACCTGTTCTATATTAAATACAAATCCCTGAAATTTGTCCATACCCTTCATTATACTGTTATTTACTATTAATTTTCAAATACTTCTCTGAAAGTTTTTATTTTTATAACATTTCGCTTTGTTTAAAATGCATTCACACTATAATATCTTAACAATTCAACATTGAAATTCGATAAACTTCGCTAAAAAAAAAAAAATGTTATCCCCTGTGAAAGAGATTTGCCACTTAAAATACTGTTTTAAATTATATTTGGGATTTTTAAAAGTATTTATTTCCTTCCTTTATCTATTCTAAGATGGGGGGAAAATTTGTCCGCTCAAACCACGAAATGTTATGTGTCCGCAACAACCACCCCACCCTTTCTCCGACCCTCAGGGGGCGTGGCGGTCTTATCACTCACAAGAAGGCTGCAAAAGACGCATTGTGATGCTTTTTATCTGGATCCTTGGGCGGTCATCGTACGTGCGAGAGCGTACAAACATAAACGGAAGTTAGTCTGAGAATCAGTCTGATAGTTAGTCTGAGAGAGTTGGAGTCAGATTGTTGGAGTGTGTGAATTTCTCCTTTTCGTGTTTCGTTAAAGGCGGAATATCTCACGTCTTCCAAAGAGACACGTGATGCAGAATCATTTCTGTTTAGATGTAGCCGGGGTTACCATTCGGCCATTGATCCTTGTTACCCCTCGTGGGTTGGACTTTGAAGCCGAAGATTGGCGTGGGAACCACGCCGATCACTTCTCTATCCTCTAGATCAAAGGGAAGTCAAAAGTTGGCTTGCCCCAGAACTTAAGGGTCGGTATTATCCTGTCTTGGGTACTTTTTCACGTGAAACTACGTGACCGTTGGAAAGTCATTAGTGCCCTAACAGGAAATTGGTCCTTTGGTGGAAAACTCTGCAACTTTATTTTTATTTGCAACGCTATGATAAAATGGACGGTAGATCGAAATTTGACATCAAACCAAATTATGACGCTATAAAGCTTCTTATAAAGACATTATAAAAAGATTTGATTGAAGATTTGAAGAAAGATTACGTTGTGTGTTTGTACTTTTTATTGATAAGGTGTACGTCAATTATACCATATTTGTAAATCCCCCAACACATAATTATGTAGTAAATACACAAAGACATCGCAAAACTGCAGAAAATTGAACTTTCATTTTTAGTCTTAAAAATAGAGTGTATATTTTTCTGATTCCAAAAATATATAGCATATATATGGGTTTTTTTTTAATGAAATAATCTCTAACTATGAAAAATAAAATCGAAAAAAAAAAAAAATTTAAGAAAATGACAACATCAACTTAAAAACGGAGAAGTACTTTTGTGATTGATGTATGTAAATCATAATTTATTTTTATCAGTTGAAAAAAAACCACGGTACCTTTTAGCCACGTTTATTCTTATTGAAATACACTAAGTTGTTTTCTCTACAATGATGCAGTGCTTATGAGAAAAAGAATTTTACAGGGAAAGTTTGCTTCTCAGCATAAACTTGAATAAGACTATGGCAACCCCAGATGGTGGGATCAGGGTAACCAGATTGGTGGCTTTTTCGCTCTTGGTGACAGATCTGGTGAAAATTTATATTGCCGAGGAACTTTCGAGAAGTCACCGACATCAACCCTTTTGGAAATTTCCATGAGCTATGTAAAAACCGGTGGAGTTCAGAAGTGAGTCAGTCGAGTACAGAATCTACTTGTGCGTTGACTGGGATAAGTCAGAGAGAGTTCCTGCTAGTGGAAATGTTCTAGAAAGCAGTTTCTGGAGCACAATAAAGCTTGTTTATAACAAGTGTGTTTTTCATTACTGTAAGTAATCTGTTGTAATGTTTCTTCGAGTACATATGTCTATTAGTCTTCATGTAGTCATTGGCTCATCCTTGTCCATTAATAAATTTTTTATTGTCAAATTAATTGGAGTTTTCGGCTGGTTTTCTCGCACGCAAATTTGCAACTGCATTTTGTCTTTCTAAACTGTGTGACAGGATTGTTTACTTTATGTTTTAATCTGTCGCAATGTCTTGAAACACAAGCTAATATTCTAATGTATTTTGTACTATATAGATACTTCTTTTTTGCATTTGCTTTCGCAAGAAATACCTTATAGTGATCATATTTGATTGATATTCATACAAGTTCAAAACTATTTAAGGTATCCGATTACCCTAAAATCATGATTTTTTTTTCAAAAATTGATAAATTTTTTCATGATTTTATGTTATAGGCCATCTTTTTAACTTAATAAAAATACTAAGTTTTTTATTTTCCATTCCCTAGAACAAAAACTACAAGTGTTTTAGTAAAAGCAGATGCCATAACTTTACACAGGATGCCAAAATTTAAAATGTGTTTTACTCGAAATGTGTTGTTTTTTCTTTTTTCGAAAAGCACAAACGGGGACAGCGATTGCTCAAAAAGTTTTGAAAATAGTTTGCTGAATTTTTTTGTGTATGTTCTGTATAACAATAGAAGTGTTTTGACCTTCAGATTTATCAATCACAAGATATTTTACAATCCTTTATGTGAATATAATCACTGTTTTTCTTAAGCAGCTTCATATAATCACTAAGATAAAGTGCTCTAGTTTTTGTAAAAATTGAAATTTCTCTTATCCTGAGGGTCATTTCAAACATGAATAACAAAGTAACACATCAAAATTGAAAAGTTTAGAATTCGTTCGTAAAATTTTTGCACAGAGTGGGCGGGCCCGTTTACGTAATTTTCTGTACGTTTTTACCAGTTTTATGCCATTTTAATAATAATAATTTTTTTTTTTCAGTTTTAGGATTTTTTCCTTAAAATATACTAAATACCGTAAAATCCGGCGTATAACGCGCACTTTTAACACAAAAAATAAGATCGAAACTTGAGGGTGTGCGTTATACGCCGGGTATAAAAACGATAATTTTAAAAATAACAAAAGAGATGAGCATAAAAAAAATTAAGACTTTTACATAGATCGAAATGCTGTTTATTTAAAAGTAATGACTTGCCTTATGAGCTAAAAGAGTTGTAGTTCTAAAAGTATACTATTTTTTTAAAAGTCTTGGGTAGTACCCCGAATAAATGACTGCAAAACATAAGAGCAATGTATACTAAAATTTCAAATTTCTTCGTAAAAAAGGGAGTGCGCGTTATACGGTGAATATACCTAAAAATTAAAAAAATCAGCTTGAAAGTATAGGTGCGCGTTATACACCGGATTTTACGGTAAATCTAAAAATCACAAGAAATCCCCCTATCTCCATTTTTTTTTTAAAAAAAAGTTGTCGCAAGTAGTCAGATATGTTAACTCTTTCGCAAACAAATAATTATGGCCCAAACTTAAGAGCCAGGCAAAAAGAAAAAGGTAAAATGAGTATGAAACGAATTTTTGAAATTGAACGTATTAATAAAATATCATTGGAGGCCCGAAACAAAATATCCTTAAAAAAGGAAGTAGATTCTTAGAATTTAGAAAAACAAGATATGTATCAAAAAGGCAAATACTAAACAAATGTATAATGTCAAAAAAAAAAAAAAACCTTTTTTTTTTTATGCCCACTCCTCAATTATTATTATCAATCATAAAAAAAAAGTACCAAAATATGTGTATATAATTTTCTTAAATTTGAGAAAGGAGACACTTTTATGTTTACTAATATACCTATATTTATTATTTTACAAACGCCACACTCTCTGAATAGCACCTATGTCATAGTTGCATGTGCTCTCCAATATTTTTCGATAATACAACCAAAACCATTTAGTGCAGACACACGTTCAAATATTCAGCAGTCATAAGCTGAGCAGAATAATAGATTAGGCAATACCAATTCGGTAGAGGTGCTACCTCATACTACTAATATCCTTCTATTAATATACGGAAAAAGGGTCTGTTCAAAGAGAATCTTTTGAATTTTATCGCGCATAGTAGAGAGGTGACACTATACCCAGAGGGAGGTGACAGCTTAATGCACAAGCTTGAATTGTTTCCTTTCGTTCCTGTGTACCAGTCGTTTTCTGCAGTCAGTCGAATGAGGCGCTTTTAAACGTGTACGTCGGATTTTTATGTGACTGAACGACTTGAGCAAAGGTACGGTATCACATTTTTTGATAAAAGTTTGGTAATTTTCTGTGAAATAATTCGTAAGATTCAGCATTTGAAAACGATGCTATGGAGGTCACACAAATTAAGGAGGGGTTTAACCATTTCAAAAGTGACCACACGTCGGAAGAGAGTGACCAGCGTTATAGGAGGTTACAAATCACTCTAAATGCAGCTGTTGTTGAAAAGGTTGAAAATCTGGTTATGAAGAACGTCCTTTAACCATACGAGAGACTGCTTAACGAGTTGAGGTTCTCTACATGCAATTTTGTATAATTATGCGAAGCGTGCCTGCGAAATTTGTTCCTAAGCTTCGATTGGTGGGGTGAAAAACTCCGTCTTACTGTTACACAGGGCTTACTGGACACTATCAACGCTGAACCTAGATGTTTTGATTTCTGTCTGTTCCCGGAAATAAAAATTCCATTGAAAGTATACCATTTTCAGAGTAGAAATGATACAATGTAGAACGAGACTGCGGAGCTGAACACCATTTCAAAGGAAGCCTTCCAGAAGTGTTTTCGGCAATGGAAGGAATATTGGGCTGTGTGTGTGAAGGCGCGATGGGTCTACTTTGAATTTGATGATGATCCTAATACCACAAAGTAACTAAGGTACTTTTTCTGGCCAAAGGTCGATACTTTTTGAACAGACCTTGTAAGCAGATAAATACAGGATTAGAATTTTTCTTTAAATACCAATAAATTATTTGTTAACTCATATAACGCGCGCGAGCGCGTATCTTTTAATAACATATCTTTTAATAAGTTATACCTTTATTTGGTAATTTATTAGGTCCTGCTTCTCAAAAAGTGGAAAAGCTGGTAGAAATGCTTAGAGCTGGCATGAATGTTTTCCGTCTAAATTTCTCACACGGCTCATATGAAGTAATATTTTAGTTTCCTGTAATAAATTATTACGTTTATTTTCGTAATTTAATTAGATTTCTTACATTGAAGGTATGAATAATCAATTTCCTCTTTGGATTTTCTTAAGTGTATTTGTTCATCTAACAACATAATTGTCGAGATCTAAAAGCAATTTAAAAGCCTAATAGATAAAAACATCTCAATAGATTTTGTATTTGTTCGCGGACACACGGGAGTTCTTGGAAATAAGCGGACCGATTGTAAATAAAATTTGTTATTTGTTATTAGAGAGTGGTAGTTAATTGTAGATAGATAGTATCGTCAGAGTACATTCACCATTCTCATAAATGCAAATTTGTGGTTTTGTTCCATTCTGTTAATGATGTAGTTGCTTTTATGTATAAATAAATTTATTATAACATCACGAAAAACTTTTTGATATATAGAAAGAGAAAAGAAACGCAGCAGCTCGAAATGGACAGATTTCCTAAATATAATACCCTTTCGAATTACATTGTCATTCGCGAGCATGAAACTAAACAAAATATGTATCATCTCTGTGTCTGATCTTTTCAGTAAGAAAACTAGAATAAGAAGTGAATCAGCTAATTATTATCACATTTTAAACTAAGTGTCTAATTATACCTCTTTCAGAATATTTATTTATTGTTATTTTACTACTTACTGCATTAATAAGTAATAGTTTCCCTTAGTAAAACGTATTTCAAATGTAGTTAAAAATAAAATTGACGTACTCTCTCTTCTTTAATTGCATTTAATCATTCTATTCACATTTCTGTTTGAATACATTTTCTAAGATACTGATATAAAAATATATTATTTTATTATCTAACTGACGAGGATCGTTTAGTTTAGATGTTTATGAAATGAACGGAAGCTGACTGTATAGTTATTATTAAAGATAATACGCACAGTTACTGGTTGAATATTTCTTGTAGCATTTTTAAAACTAATGCTGTCGCCATTTATCTTGCTCTCTCTTTTAAGTGAATAGATTCTCAATAGCTCTTCTTAACACTGTATCTATACTGACAGGATGAGTGTCTTAGATGTATTTGAAAACCACACCGAATGATGTCATCTTGTGGTATGTAATATATTTGACATCACAAGTCGACTGTATGGCGCAAAGACTTCGATATAAAAATCAATAGGATACCTGGTCACGCGGAGCCATTTCAGGCAACATGCGGGTGGATTGTGCGGCTCGGTCGGCAACGACCTCTTCACCACTAGCAGTCCCACTTTTTGATATGAAACGTGTCGTCCATCATCATATTCAAACGATATGACAGGAGGAATCTAGTCTGCAGGTGAATAACATTGCACTGCGTGCAACCTGTCATTAGCGCATAGTCTGTGATGCGCAAGGAACATTAAATTATTTCCGTTTTATTTACTGTAATGTATTTCTCTCGGTTTTGTGCGACTTTCTATGGGTATAAACAATAAACATCCCCCCCCCCCCCCGCCCGCCGTAAAATTAACAAACCGCAAAGCGGCGGGGGCGATGAAAGGTTTGGGAAGCTCTGAACTAGTCAACTATTGTTTTGATTGTTCTGAACATATTGAATAAAAAATACTGTTTATTTTTGTATTGTTGTGCGATATTTTTCCTGTTTTTATTTATTTTTTTACGTTAATTTAATTGCATATTTTTTGACTAATAATCTTGGCTATAGCCAATACATTTGCCATGTGCTGCATCCCTTAGGAAGGAAAGTGATGTCCTTGAATACATTTTGCATTCCTATTGATTCACGCATTGATGGACTGTTAAAAGGGATAAGTTAGCTGTTGTTATTCGGCTATTGTTTGTTGTTTAAATCGCCAGAAATTAGATGGAATGGAAAAACTACAAAAAGATAGTTAAATATATTTGCCGTAGACATATATTAAGGATAGGCATTATGGTAACAACATTTACTTCCTTTCTAAATCTGTCATCAATTTTTGTTCGAACCAATATATTTCGGGGCTATGAAAAGACAACCCCATGGATGTTGTCAGTTTGGTGTTCTGATAGTTTTTTT
>BMAV01021414.1:6071-16977 GCA_019973955.1 Trichonephila inaurata madagascariensis | reverse complement strand
ACTGGGTCTTTATGAAATTTGGGAGTTAGAAATATATGTGGAAATTTAAAATTATTATTAATTATATATAATATATATTAATAATATATATATATATAAACGAAAATTGTATTTTAATAAATAATTTTATAGCGTTATTCTATTCTTTAAATATATAAGGGAAATTAACCCAATAAGGAAATAACTGACTGCTACAGATACGTGAAAAATAAAAAACGCTAATATTCATTTAAATTAAGGATATTTTTTTTATTTTTTTCAGAAATTTCTTTTTCAAGTTATCTTGTTGTTCACTTTTTATTTTCAATTTTGTAGCTTAGGTGGATATCTATCTGTCTGTCTATCTACATATAACTGTATTAACTTGTTCCACTCTACCCTCGTCTATCTGGCAATTAGTTGATATAATTAACAGAAAACAATTGACACACTTTAAAAGCACCATAGCACGGATTCAATACACACACAACAATACCAACCTGTAGTCCCAATATCGCATTAAGTTAATGACAACGCACAGTCGCTCTCAAGTTTTGACTGTCCAGTGTTGCTTTTCTGCTTCGTCATTATATAGACTGGTTGTGGCTCCTAGAACTTTCTCGAGAAATACTCAACCTATATATTGTCCCATGTCATTTCAAGCATGTGTGTCAATTTTTACTCCTCTCTCTCCCTACATTATTCCATAAATTATTGAATTTTCTAATGTTAACGGACTTTTGGGTCCCCTGGTCCAATGATTTACTACGATGATACATCAATACATAAGTGTTCGTAATTCGATGACTTTTTTCCCCCTCCTTCTGTCTATTTTCTGTAAGAATGAACAATTACTGCGTTACCCATTATTTAGAATATGTTGCATAATAGCGAATTTAAATAATCTAACATATTTATTGTGATATATATACTGGGAGTATCAATCAGTACAGCAGTTACAAACTTTCAGGACAAAAAAAGTACACCTGGACCATATGAAATCACATAGGAATGCATGGTCGGAAACGCTTTTCTGACGCGGTAGTGATGATACAAAACACAAGAAAGACAGGACATGAATTAAAGGAGAAAACTTGTTTATTGCTCTTAGAACAGCAAAAATGCTGGAAAGTCATTGGCTGGTGTACGCAATAGAAGGCGTTACGTAAAACGAAGAATCAGTTGTGTCCAATTAATTGGCCTGCTCGATCACCAGACCTCACACTTGCTTTGATTACTTCTTGTGGGGAATATGTCAAATCACTGGTACATGAATTGTGCACTGGTTAATGATGCTGAGTACCTTGTTGCACACATCGTGGTAGCTATTGGGCTGTGACGCTCCCGGTATTTTCACTACCGTTCGATCTTCAATGCGCCAGAGATGTGAGGCCTGCATCACGGCCCGGGGTTGTAATTTTGAACACCTACTTTGATGGCGTCTCTGTAATGTTCCTTTTTCTTATTTTTAAGCTACACCACAAAGATAGTAAAAGTGTTTTCTCCTCTTATTCATGTTCAGTCTTTCTTGTGTTTTGTGTTGTCACTACCGCACCAGGAAAGCGTTTCCGATCTCGCATTACTATGTGATTTTCCATCGTCTGGTTACTCTGTCTGCCCTGAAAGTTTGTAATCATTGTACTGATACGCCCTGTATATTATATTATATTGTAAAACTTGAAGGTAGTTTGCTATGACGATGTAAACGTTTCTACATAAAATATTATACACCTAGCAAAAATCACATATTTCAAAACGAGATTTTTCTACCTTTAAATTAAAGTTCAACTTTCTTAGCTTCGCTAGTTACCTGTAAAGTGATTTTTGATTGTGGCAGAATAATTAATTCCACGCCTGATATCTATATTTAAAATTTCAAACTCTATTTTTTTTAAATTATTTATTTTTAAAGATAAGATGTATTTTTACTTCCAGAGTGGAATTTCGGAAGTTGAACTGATGAAAGGAAAAACAGTTAAAATAACTACAGACGAAGAGTACCGGAACAAATGCTCCGCGGAACTGATCTACCTTGATTACAAAAACATTGTTAAAGTGGTTAAGGAAGGAGATCGCATTTACGTAGATGATGGACTGATATCTCTTTTAGTGAAATCGATCGGTAAATGACATTTTTTTTAAAAAAAATATTCAAATATTGTAAGCCCTTTAGGAACTGAAGCAAAGCAAATCCTTGAAAATATTCATCCCAACCCTTAAACTGTACGTAAAACTTCTTCAAATGTTACATTAAAATGGTTCCATGTAATCAGGGGCGTAACTACCACCGTATCAATGATACGGGCCCCCACATCGTAAACAAAAACACATAAAATGTTAAGGGGCCTCAAAAATAGCCTCCAATTAATTTTGATACAGGGCCCTCTCAAGACTAGCTACGTCAGTGGCTGTAACCCTTTATATATAACATTAAAAATGCTTATGCGTAAGATTAAAGCACAAATGATTATTAGTGCATAATAACACACAGAAATCATTGCGCGAGGGACGTTCCGAAAGTAAGTTTCATTGTTTCTTTCACACGGAAACTTTATTGCCGCAAAAAATGGCATCATTAACTGTACATTTTGCACTATTTTTTACCTACCCCCACTGAAATTGAGACATTTGTCGTAGCATACAATCAGTTCGAAAAAACCACTCTGATAAAACTCCGTGCTCTGCGATGCAAGGAATTGATGCACAGCCTACATCAGAGGTGGGCAGACTTTTCCTGGGTACGCGGGCTACTTCTAATTTTTTTAATGAGCTGCGGTCCACACAGTGTCAGTGACAAACACAAGGGGGGGGGCACCGATCCCCACCCTCCCTTAGAGAACTTGATTTTTTTTCCCGATTGATTATAATCTCATGTATATACTACGTAAAATTTTAATTAAGTATTTGTTATTAATAATTTTTTATCAATTAATGGTAATTATTTATTCAGTAATTACTATTTTTTATTTTCGGTAATCTGCAAAATAAAATAGAAAAATATGTTTGGCTGGGTATTGGAGTAAGATACGAGAATGGTAGACTTTCACGACCCTTGCCCCCTTCCTTTAAAAATTCTTGTGCGCGCCACTGCCCAGTGTCAAAGGTGTGGTGAGATAAGGAAAAGATCTACAATATTTATTATAACTAAATAATAAATATGGAATATGTACTTACCTACAGAACTAAAAAAAACTAACACTTTTAAAACCGTGTTTAAAGCAAAACGCAAGAGAGAGAGAGAGATACAAACATAATAACAATAGCTTCAAAAATAATGATATTGGATGATGCATTTATTATCAAGCAGTTCGAAGTATATTAAAAAATAAAACTCTTTTTTATCTAAAATTAGTTTTTGTTGTTATAGTCAGTAGAAGACATATATATATATATATATATAGAGTCTGCAAACTGTCAGCTAATCTTGAATATTTCTGTATATAATTACTAACTGCTAAAATCTACAGGCGGTCAACCCAAAATTTCTTGGCAGTCCACCGGTCGATCGCGATCGACGCAATGTTTACCTCGGGCCTACATCATTTTAGCACTTATTTGTAACGAGTTCTTCATTGGTGAACTTGGGTAATGTTTCCACATCATTCAGGTAGCCTTGGTTTGTAGTGTAATGTGGTGCACCCATGTCTCATGGCCTGTGAAGATTCTGAACAAGAACTCATTTCTTATGGTAGTCTTTCTCTTTCTCTCACTTTTCGGTAACCTAAAACATCATGAATCATGCGATGAGTACGAGTAATGTGGAAGCCACTGACACCGTAATACACCTGTCCGGTAATACTATGTCCTGTACTCATGCATTTTTAATTTCATTTGTGGATGTGGAGGGACGCCCATTTCGACCTTCATCCTTGACATTCCGCCTTCCCTCATTAAACATGCAACACGAGCGACCAATCATTTGACAAAACATGGCGTCTTCAAAATACACGGTCTGTAGGCGTTCGTGGATGACCGAACACTACTCTCGCGTGTCTGTTCATACTGGATAACAGTATACTCGTCTATTGATAGTCACGTTATCAGTACACGTCTGCCTGCCATCCTGATTTGTACTCAAATAACTTTGGGTACGCTAGTCAGCTGCTACTCTCACTTCATCGGCGCTTTGCGCATGAGTCATTTCTCCTACGCTGACGCCACTTCCACCGTATTACCGTAAGAGAACATAATTTCGTATGGTGATTGTTTATTCCACCTAGTGTATATCTTATCTCGCAAAACAAACAAACAAAAACAAAAAACTGCCGAAGCTCACTTATGAAATTTTTCTCGTAATTTAATATAAATCAAGGATTGACTTTTATTACAATTAAAATAAAACACAATAATCACTCACAGTGTCTCACGCAAGGAGGAGAGCCTGGGTCCCCCCCCCCCCCCCCTTGATTTTTAACACGCTTTTATAAGTTTCATTTGTATGTAACAGAATCTTTGAACTCGATTTTTACCCACTTTAAAAGGTCAGATTAATTCGAAATTTTGCCCACTTGTCAAGGACCGATGACAATACAATAATTTCATAATTTTGTTTCATTGTCCTGAGCAGAATCCTCAGGAATAAGGATTTCGAGATTTGGCGACTAATTCATGTTACCATTTCCAGATTTGGCGACTATAAGATTAAGTTACAACCCTATAAAAGCGAAAACGTTTGCATCAGTAATTTCTTACCATAATATAAACAATATTGTCTAGTTTTTCTGAAATGGAAATAAAAGAAAAAGACTCACGCATGTGAAAAAAAAAAAATTTATGTTCTAACCCAACGTTTCTCAAACTGTGGGGTTCACCCCCTTGGAGGGGCATGATAACCCTAAGCGAGCATATTGAAAAGTTCAAAATAAAAGATTTAAAATAATTATTAATGTACTGAAAGGAAGTAAAACAAAATATATACATTCTGACATGATAAAAAATAAAATACACATTCACACTGATATAAGATACTTATAAATGTATCAGTGCGGCAAAAAGTATTTAATAATTGCTTTATCAAAACTATATATAAATTAAAAGCAAGTTTAGTTATTACAAGTGACTTCCATGGGCTTGTCATATACAAAATATAATACATATGTTGGTAATATGTGCAGTTTATAATATTAAAGTCACATTATAGCTTTAGCGTCGTAGTACATTATTATTGCATTCAATAACATTGTTGTTGTATGAGAAGGCGCGATAAAAATTATGACGCAAAATTAGATCACAAATATGAAAAGTTCTAATCGCTAAACTCATAATTAAAGACTGTTTTCTAAATTCTTTTGTCGGATCTGTGGAATGAAACATCATTTATTGCTTCATTTTACCAAAACAGCTGAGAATTGATTCAGAGGTCTCTCTCTCCGGATTAAATAATTTCTCACGAACTCTTCGATTCAAAAAGTGTATTTTTGTGTCTAATACTGATGCAAGTTTTAGAGAGAATATTGAGCACTTTTAAGTGAAAAATATCATTGACGTTACGCCTCCTTTCGTATGAACTGTTTCAAACTTAGCTGTTCCAGATTTGCTTCAGTTGACTGATCCTGTATTTTGCAAACCAGGCCGTATCGACGCACTGATAGGATGCCAATGGGTATTCCAGATTCTAAAAAATGACGCATTTAAGATTAATTCACCAATGTGAATAAATGCTAGTTTAAAAAACTAAAAATGCATGCTTTTATTGTAGATTGAACTAAAAAATAAAAAAAAAATAATAATAAATTATAGTTTTAACAAACTAGAAAACACGCTTTTATGCTTAATCGAACTAAAAAGTAAAAAAATAATTCTTAATATAAGAATAAAACGATTAACTAGAAAATTAATGTCATCGTGGTAAAAGCGTGGGGTGCTTTGTGTTACATTTTTACACTAACTCAGCATTTCGGAATAGAACTAGTAAGAAATTTTAACAATTGATATACAGCACCCCTCGCTTTTACCCCAATGGCATTTATTTTCTCGTTAATCATGTCATTCTTATTCTTTAGATCACTTATATTAAGAATTATTTTCTTGCTTTTTAGTTCGATTAAACATAAAAGCGTGTTTTTTTTAGTTTTTTGAAACTATAATTTATTTTTCGATTGATTAAAATCCATTGTATATAGTATGTAAAATTTAATTAAGTATTTATTATTAATAATTAATTTTAGTAAGTAATGCTAATTATTTATTCAATAATTTATTTTTTACTGTCTTTTGCTTCCGACAGTCGACACAAAGGAATATGTTTGGCGGTGTATTGGGGTATGATACGCGCGCGAGCGCGAGAATGGTGGACTTTCGACCCTGGATCCTCCCCTCCCACGCCCCTTAAAAAATTCCTTTGTGCGCCATTTATCACTTATCTTGTTACTTAATCCATGCAAGCAATGAACATTAAACACTTGGGTGATATATTGATATTTTTTACTTTTGATGTATTCCAGAACGACATTCAAAAAACAAAATACTCGCTCATTACGCAGAGATGCTAACAGTTTCGTAAGAGTCACAGTTAATAACATTTGTTGCAGTATGGGTTTTAGGCGCATTTTATAATTTGATCATTTCTGGTCTCATGATTACAAAAAAGGGGATGCTTACTTTACATTTATAAGAAAGTTATTTTGATATTTTAAATTAATTATTTTTACGATTCATTTCTTTAAGCAGAATCGGATTCATTGGTATGCGAGATCGAAAACGGAGGCATGCTGGGAAGCAGTAAAGGTTGTAATTTGCCTGGTATTGAAACGGATTTACCTGCGACATCAGAAAAGGATAAGGAAGATCTATTATTTGGACTTAAACATGAAGTATATAACTTTTTTTTGTTGCACGTGTTCTCATTTTAGCATTAAAAAAAAATTGAAAAAAAGGGTCAATTGTGGTACGTGTAAAATGTTTATCACATATACTGATTAGGTATACAAAGTCAATTTCTTTCAATTTTTGCAGAACCTTCAAATTAAGCTTAGTAACGAGAGTCCAAGACATCTTATGTGATTTACAGTTGTAAGCGATACACACACACACACACACATCTGATCTTTTTACATTGTCACGAATGATGATTCTATTCAAATTAGTTAACAAATGCCAGGCTGCTGACTTTTAAGTCATTCGACTTCTAGCATATTAGACAGCTAGAAACCGAATAACCTAGAAAAATATTATTTTCTTTTGTAGATTTACAAAAACATAATGCAGGGCATTCATCAATGTGGTTAACGTTCATCTCTTGTACAGTGGAGCATAAAATACAAATAGGTGAATTGACAATTTTGAAACGATAAAGGTCAGCACGAAGACAGTCGTGCCCAGTCAAAAGTCTAAGAAGTGGCAGTTGCAGCTGAACGTGGAGCACCCGTAACAGAATGGTGACCGCTGCTGAGAACAATCCGTGTCTCTTGAAGAGGTGATAGCTGCAGTACGAAAGGATTAAAGACTCTTATTTATTTCTAGTTTTGACGAATGGAATGGCAGATTTCTAATTAAATTCTGAGTAACATTGCACTCCTTCTTTGCCAAATAGTCTGCTTTCTCATTTCCCTCGATACCACAGTGGGAGGGCTCTCAATGGAAGGACACTTTGTGACGGATTCCCTTGAGGGATCTACATTTCTGAGTACGATGACTAATTCTCTCTTGATTAGGGCACAAATCCAGTAGGGTGGATGTTGAATACGAAAGGATAACAGCTTTTTCAAAGAAAAACTCTGCCTAATAAAGAAGTTAGTTGAAGAGTGACATAAATTGACTCACCATCAAGATCGGTTGAAATGTTTCCTACTTGCAAATAAAAACAGAAAAGTTCACTGTAAATGCCAGTTTCAGCTCCATGGGATAAGTTAAGAAGGGAACATCCGAATAACTATGTTGCCATTCAGAAACAGGATAGCAATCATAGACAGTATCAAGGGCAATCGCTCTTTGAGCTTCAGGGCAAAAATCATATTTTTTGATTTTCTGATTAAGATCCACACACTCTAACTCAATATCCTCTAAATTCTCAGTATTAACCCCTTCAGGGCAGGCGAGAGGAGAAAAAAGCGTTTCCCCAGACCCGCACGGGACCGAGCGAATTTTTCTGCTAAGCCTAATTTCATTTAAAAATCCGTATAAAATATCAAATGCAATCAAATACTCAAAAATTTGCAATTAACTATAATCGATTATATCTGAATATACAGTGCAAAATTTTTTGCTATATTTAAAAAAAAAACAATTTTAAAGAAAATGTTTATATTTTAATTTTAAAAAAGTACTTTCACTCTTTTCACCACGATGATTAAAATAAAACAAACGCAAAACTTACAAAATATTATCTGGGAAATCCCAAACGATATATTTATTCTCCCATAAACTTGTGGTTTGAACTGATACAAATCTTTTTAAAAACAGCTAGTATATCGTTTTTTATTTTTAATTAATCCTAATATTGTTTATATTTTTCTTAGTATCACATTAGTGTTATATTTTCTGTTCTTATATGGTTATGGCTACTCTGGTCTTGATAACAACGAAGAAGAATCGTTTGTTTTTACTGAATTAACAATGAGTTAGTGAGAACACACAAACGATTCTTTTTCGTTAAAACTGAGTCCTCGCGTTTGTTTTATGAAGATCTGCTTTTTAAATATTTTTGAGTTTTAAAATTATCGTTGAAAATACGAACCAGAAATAAAATAAATACTGTAATCATTATTATGAATATCTGGGGCCCAATAAACTAATAAGCTCTCCCCATCTTTTTCCAACTTAGTCAAAATATAAACAGAAATAACAGAACGCAATAAATCACAAACCTTTAAATGCCCGATTCTCTCAAAAAATCTAAACATATGCAGTTGTAATATATATCCTATATATAATTTATTCATATATATCCTGGATCTAATATTTAAAAAACTCCGAGTAGAAAACCCATATTGAAATTCAAAGTTTTGTAAGACATTCGAAAAAGAAAAAAACAGACTTTAACTGCAATCTAGTGCCTTATAAAATCAATATAAAAACGTTCTAAACTCAGATCACACCGGTGTGATCATGGGCTTCTGAACAGGAAAAGCGCAATCACATATATGATACCGTGGGCCTTGGAGGGAGACACGTGTGATCATGGTCCTGAAAAGATTTATAAAAGAAAGCTGTTCAGTAGGAGCATTGTTAATTAATTGATAACATTCACAATATCCCGAACTCATTAGATGGGACCTCTTTGGAATTTAAGATTACGTTCTCGATTATGATCTTAGTCACGAAAGAAGGAATTATTAGGAATCCTAATCAATTTATTAATTAAAACTTCTGCATTTCTCTCAATCACATTACGATACTATTCAGTTATGATTATCATTTTGTCATCAACAACTTCAGAAACTAAACTACCACATTGGTTTTCTTAAGTGAAAAATCTCCAGAATAAAATTGTTTTGAGCCAATTTTGACCCGTGCGTTTGCCGAAGTAAACAACACCATAAACATTTCATATCTCTTTATGATTTTCAGTTGCTTTCTTGTGTTTATGAAAATAAAGAGGTAAAACATGTTGAAAGTGTTTATTTTTGTGCTCCATGTTAAAACTAATTTGTAAACTGTTATAAAAAAAATTTAAAGGACTCTGTATCTATGATATCTTAAAAGTGTGTACTACTAAATCTATAAAAAAATAATTTTAAAAAAATTGACAAAAAAATAAGCAAATAAACTGAACAAGCATAACGCTGTTTGTTTGGGCAATCCGAAATTACTGTCTTGCCAAATCAATACTTTTAACAAACTGATCGGTAAAACGTTGGACCACACACACTTCTAGTTTTTATAGAAGTTGTATAATGATTTAATACTCCTAGGAAAATATTCCACTTTTCTATGTAAGATTTTCCACTGAATTCTTTTAAACTTTAGAACTAGGAAGGGGGGATCCTGGAAAATTTAAAACCGTCTTCTCGTCAATTTTGTTTCTTCCTTTCTTTCAAATGGACTGCATTTTGGGGCAGCCTTTGCAGAAACGAAAGTTTACTTAAAAAATTTTTAATTTACTGAAAATAAACGGACAAAATACTTTCTAGTATAATAAAATATAAAACACACATTTACTATGATATAATACACTCATAAATGTATCAGTACTGTACAATGTACTTTATTATTAATTTAACAATACTAAGTTAAGAATAAGTTTGATAATTATCAGTGACCCCATGGGCATGTATTAACAATTATCTTGATAATTTGTACGATTTATAATTAATTCCTTAACTGCCAATTAAAAGTTATGCGATTCGTTCCCCAATGCCACCGTTTTCCACGTAGACGCGTGTATTTTGATGTTTTGGGGAGGAGGAGAAAAGGAATAAATATAAAAGCAATTCTCTGAAATAAGTAAAATCCTTCGCAAACACTGTCAAGGTCCTTTTATTGCATTCCAAAGCCTTCGAAATAATGTTAAGGATAGCAGTGCAAAAAAAATGCGTACTTCGAAAAGACGTATATATACGTCCAGAAAATTAATGCTTTTGCTGAGCGCGAGACGTTTATATACGTCGGTGACACATAATTGTAGCTTTAGTGTCAAATTATAGTATTATTGAACTCAATACTTTGTTATTGTAAGGAGGGGGGGGGGGCGATGAAAATGATAATTGAATATTGAGTCGCGAATATTGAAAGTTTGAGAAGCACTGCATTAGTATGCTTAAATGAAAAATAAGTTTGCCATAAAAGGTTAACATAGTGGGAACGTAAAATAATTGTAATGTGTTACCATGTTGTAAGGTGTCACAGATGACTTACAAAAGGACTATTAATTATAAAAGGAAGTGACATTCCAGATCTTTACTCTTGTTTGTTGTGAGTAATTCATTGCAGAAATAAAACTACTTTTCAGGTTGACATGGTGTTTGCATCGTTCATTAGAAATGCTGCT
>BMAV01021412.1:0-38170 GCA_019973955.1 Trichonephila inaurata madagascariensis | reverse complement strand
CAAAAAATTCCTTTTAAAAAATTGTAAATTCAAAGAGAGAGAGCTAAAAATACTATTAGTGAATTATTACGCACCAATGAATTGAAAATTTTAAAATACTGACTAATAGATCTTTAAAAATATTTTTGATTCCTGACTCGAAGGAATTCTTTCTCGACTTTATGCATAGAAGAAAACACTAAGCCATTTCTATCCTGCTGTATAAGGTAGGTTTTCGCAGTTTTCAAAGAATGTAAAGCGTTAGAAAATGCAGCACTTTGGATAAGAGTTTCATTATCCATTCAGAATCGCTATTCATTGGCTCCCACACAATTTCTTCAATTTGAGTTGCACCAACATCAAAGGGGAAACAATATAGTTCAAATATTTCCTGTACTGTGGAGTGGGATGAGATAAGAAAGGAATTTCTTGTACTATTCAAAACTCACATGATAGGTTATCCTCATGACCAGTGGCGCACACAAGGGTCCTGGGGCCCGGGACCCCCAAAGCCCTTGATTTTTTTAAGATTGTTTATAATTCTAAGTATATAATACGTAAAATTTAATTACATATTTGTTATTAATTAATGCTAATTATTTATTCAATAATTAGTTTTTTACTGTGTTTTGTTCCTGAAAATCGACAAAATCAAAAATAGCATGATACAAGAATGGTGAACTTTCAACCCCCCTTGAAAAATTCCTGTGTGTGCCTCTGCTCATGACTCATTAACACCTGTAAAGTCTAATAATGGTCTGCACCCTTTCCCGTCGAAAAATTTGCAGCTTTCTTCTCTTCCGGACAAATAGAGTACGTCACTTGAAAAAAGAAAAAAAAAATTACCCCTAAAAAATATTTTCTAAATACAAACAAATTAAAGAAGAAAAAAAAATTCAGCTGTTGAAATTCTTCTTACTCTTCCAAAATCGATTGATGAAGCCTTCTTTTTACGTAAGTCGCCTTGTACCTGCTCTCTTATAAATAAAGGTATGATACATTATAGGAATATTCTTACTGACTTCAAATGGGTATGAAATATTATATATTTAACAAATATTGATTGGTTGATTGATTGGATATTCTCCACGTCATTAAAATCTTTTTTGTCCTGTGTAGTCAATTTGATCCTCTTTGGTATTCACGTTCGTTCCTCCCGAACCCTACAAAATAAATGTTTTTTATCATAAAAAAGAAAAAAAAAAATAGAATTGAATGTTTGCGATCCTAGCTATTTGTCATTTACAAATGGTTTGAAAATTCACACAAATTACCATGTTTCATTGCTGTTTTTTTTCTTTTTCTATTTGTATTTATTGTGTTTAAGCGACTGAATAACATACTTTCGTGTCAAGCTGTTGGACGCCAAACATCTTTGGCTAGAGTTTAATGTGACATTTAACTATTACAATGACAAGCATTAACATTTAGAGCTGCAATCAAGACAATTATTTAGCAGTATAACAATAAATGGGGACATAGGTTCTACTAGATGTTCGTGTCTCGACAGCAGCTTCCTTACTGAAGGTTTTTGGAATTGCCTGCTAGAGGTTGTTGGTTATAGGCTTGTTACATTTTCATAAAATGAAACACGTGCGTTAACGAAAAATTACGCACAAAGGGGAAGGGGGACGCTTGGACAAAAAAGATCCGCGTAATGTTTTCCTGGGTTAACTGCATATCATAATCAGGGGCGTAGCTACCGCAGTATCAGCCGCATCAATGATTCGGGGTCCCCAAGCTACAGGGGCCTCAACATGTGTAACTACAGTCCACTAACAAGGCCTCCATATCTAAAAAAAGGCCCCGAAAGAATTGTGACACAGGGCCCCCTCAAAGTCAGTGATTATAATGTTCACCTGATAGAGTTTATTTTTATAGAAAATCAAGCAACAAATTGAACAACAAAACTAAATTTATGGGTCAGTTATTAAAAAAATGCATTAACATCTATTAAAACTTTTGCAATACATGATTATTTATTTGCAAAGCTTCATATAGACTTTTTCAAAATTCCGACCTGAACGAAAACGCTTGCATATATTGTTGCTTAACTGCACTTTTATCATTAAAAGCGCTGTAAGGCTTGAACGACCACAGCGCTGATAAAATTACCAAAACAAAAGTTTGAAAAGGCTATGCGTATTAAATATGACATCCAGTCTAACAACACAGATGATGCTATTGCCATTCTCATAATCCTGTGAATTAAAACTTCAAACAACATGCAATAAAAAAAAGTTTTTGTGAAATTGTATAACATTTCCATATGATGTTAATCAAGAATCACATAACATATCAAAACAAATGTTTTTATCCGCAATATATTGCATATTATAGCACTTCAATAATTTAATTTTTCATGTAATTATCAGACTTTGATGTTCAAAACTGAATTAGAAATTATTGGTTCAAAGTCAAAGTTTTTTTACTAACTTAATATGCCATTAGCATGAGTGTGACAAATGCCACCCTGCCAGTGGCGCCCGTGTCACGTTCCGTGCTTGCCATATTCTAGATACACCACAGCATCTACCGATTTTCATCTTATTCGAAAAATTCCTTAATCCATCTGTTTTTGTTGGTAAAAAAGTGTTCTTCATACATAGTATACGATCTTTATATGTTTCTTTATTAATCAAGCGAACGTGATTGTAGTGCTGCCATCTATGCGAACTGAATGAAACTATTTACTCAAAACCATGCTCGACACGCCATCACGAAATCCCGAGCATAATGTTAATTCTATGGAGTTTCTTATTCTTCTAGGCTGTTGTATTCACATTCCTGCAATAAAATGCACTTCAAAGAGAGAGAAAAAAAATGAATATTTCTCTGGTTTTCGATTATTTTTCTGATTTTACAAGTATTTTTAAATATTTATTAAACATCTGAAAATTCACATCCGGTGCATTCAACTGATAATAAAAATATTTTCAATAACGGAATAAAAGAAGTAATACCAGAGGAAACCATTTTTTTAATGCTATTTAAAATCTACTTTAAAATTTTTAAATTAATTTTCTAGTGAGTAATTAGAAACGTCAGCATTGCATTTTTGGAAAAAGAGGGGAAAGAAAACATGAAACTCTTCCTTTTTACGGAACAATACATGAAATTTCCCCTATATGCCATTGAGAAATGTTGATTTATGAAACATTTGTTGGGTTGTGTACGAGAAAATAGTTTTCTAAGAATTTTGTAGTGGTATTTAGAGGATACCTGAAAAAAAAAAACATTTTGCTTAAAATCCCGTCGTTCATTAGAAAATTTGATTAGTTTCTTACTTAAATACCTTGTTCATCCACAGTGTTTAAAACGCACTGCTGATACGTTTTCGTGGGGAAGGAAATATTCGGGTTTTCGCATTATTTGAACTAAAAAGTATTTATAAAACTCTAAACAAATTAAGGTCTATTAATTACTAAAGAGAGCAGTGAGTATTTTATCGGATACATCGCAAATATTTTTGAGGGGATATAATAAATAGGTTTTTAAATTGCTAAATTGTAACTTTTTATAATTAAATTATAAGGCAAAATGTGAACTACAGGAAAGAAATATTGCTTAAAATATACAAAAGTTCCATGTCATTGTTTGCTTGATTTTATAAAACTGACATTGTTAACTTATTTTTCAATTCAATTAATATGTATATAAATATTATAAAATATAACAATGTACACCATTTAACTATGTACACCTATAGAATAGAATTAAAAAACTTTATTCAATGTATGTTTCATGACTTAACAAAGATTTGCTTTTTGAAAATAACATAACTATAGGGAAAATTAATCAATTTTTTTTTATTATTAAAAATTAATTCATCTATATCAGGGTGGTGAACCTTTATGGATCAACGTGCCATTTTTTCTGAAGAAATGTTTAATAAAGTATAGACATGCCATCAAATAATTTTTACTTGTAGTTATTGGGAAAACTATAAAACTAAGTATACTAACAACTCAAAACTCTTTATTTACTACGGACAAATACATTTTGTACTGTATTGTTGTAAATGTTTTAGTTATACGTGTACGATTAGTTATACGATTTCTGTTGTAGATTAGATGACAAATAACTTATGTTAGGATTGTAAGACAATAACAAACGAGTGTGTTCCCCGCCACCTCGCGCACCACGATGAATCATTCCCGTTTGTTCATACTTCATAGTGCTTTGTTATTTTGAACAAAAGTGCAAACCGTTTCAATCAATGGCGTGCCCAAAATATTGTGTCGGGGGCCTTCAATGGCACCCATACTATTGGTTCGCCATCCCTGATCTAAATAGATTGATTTAAAAAAAACATAAGTAATTTCTAAGGAGATTAATAATTTTTTATAGATAATGATGTGACGAAAAATAAATGATCGAGTTAAAATTATTATTTTTTAACCTTAAAATAACTTTCAAATACTAAATATATTCTTCTTAATATTGATCTTTTTAAATCTGATTTTTTGTTAAATTTTTGGGCTTTACTTCTTTCTTTTTGCAAAGAAATTTGTCGACGAAATTGATTCATACAGTCCTCGAAAAGAAGTCAAAATTCGTCTTTAAATGTTTTGAAAAAAATTATTTACTTTATATAATTATTCCAAAAACCGTCAAATGTTGCATAAGATATATAAAATTCCAGGCTTGAAATTTTTTAACTCTTTGAATTTGTGCTATCAAACATAAAACACTATTTTCAATAAATTTTTGGAAATTCTACATTTAGCAGTGCTACTTTTTATGTATGTTTCTAAATTTCATTTTTTGTAAAATTTTAAAAATTTCGTTTTTATTTCTTATACATTTTAATTTGGCTTAACTTGTTAAAATCATATATAAATATGACTTAGTATTAATAAAACCTCAGTGGGGGAAAAACTTTCAGCATTTTTAAGAGTAATGTTTTTATTACGGTTTCGATTTTCCTTGATACTTGTAAATCTATGAAGTGTAAACTTTATTACAAGGCATTTATTAAATAATGCAATTGTCTGCAAATTGTCATAAAAAAGAAAGTTTTTACATGAAAAAAACTGAAATGTACCAAGTATTTCAAAATTTATACAAAATCTGGAATTGCAGAAACTTAGAGATCTATAGTAATATTTTACGATAAAATGTACTTTTCATCATATTGACAACGATAGGAATATTGTCAAGTTTTCATGCACAATAGTACATTATTTTAGTTCTTGATCATGTTGGGGCCCACTTTATCGCGGGGCCCCGTTGTATAGCATCCGCTGCACTCTCCCTGCCAATACTCCACTGTGCGTTGGGCCAAACTTGGTCTAAAGCATTTTTGACATAAAAAAAACACCCCTGTTATTGGTTTTGGTGTTGAAGTATGTGGTGTGATGTTTGTAATCCAAGGAAGTTAATACAGTGTAGAGCAGGCTCATATTATAGGTCATATGATCTATTTTACATTAAATTGGGGACCGCGTGTTTTCAATGTTCAGAAATTTAATAAAATGCTATTTTTAGTATGATTATACCGGTTGATTCAAAATTACTGTGACAATTTTAAAAGCATAGAATTATTTATGGTGAATTTCTATCATTTTACTACCGGTTTTATTTTAAAAATGAAGCATTTATAAATTACTATTCTAACCATTTTTATTAGTGGGAGTAAATTATAGTACTGAAATTAAATCCTTAAACCCGAAACGAAATTTTATAGCTTTTGAAGGATGGTTGTTCAAATTCTGTTATAAAAAGCATTTAAAAAATAAAAAAAGACATTTTTCTATTGTATTACTATCAAACTTCAAAAAGAAATAAAATTTGACTCTCAATGAAAAGATCCAGGAAAAAAATGTGAACGAAAGGAAGCCCTTAAAGAAAAAGGAAGTTGAAAAGAATTATCGCTGTAAGAATTCCTTTGCCTCTAAGAACTATGGCAAAGAAACTATAGGTATAACAATCGACAATTTATCGTCAGATAAAGAAAATAAGCCATAAAAAAGTAAATTTTCCAGTCTGTCTTCAGATGTCTGTTAGCGTAGCAAAACGAAGAAAACGTTCTTGGCCTCTGTATTTAATGTTACGCAAAAGTAGATATAAAACATGGATAATTTAGGATGAAGCACTGTTTCATCTATCATTCACAACTGGTAAAACGAAGATACAATAAATTTCCAGCTAAAGGCGTCGCAAAGACGCACCTGTTCTGCAAAAGGCAAGTTGGCCATCAGGTGTTATGGTATGGATGGGAATGTCCTTTAAAGGCTTAACAAAACCATTTATTGTAGAACCGAAGTCTAAAATTAAAGCTAAATACTGTCATAATAAAATTTTGAAACACTTCATCAGAGAAAGTAAACGTCTATACTCTCTCAATGTGAAACTTGGTTTTTCCCCAATAATGTGCACCAAACCATACTAAGCTATATCAAACAAATTAGCATTCAAATCTTTTATTCAGAAGATGAATTATTTTGACATCAACTAACTTGTTAGTCTTTTATGGGATAATAGCCTTTGTCGCTCCATATCCCACACCATTATATTAACTGTAAGTGAAGCGAAGTTAGTAAATTTTATATGAAATCACAAAAAGGGTCCGATTTTCAATTTTGCGGAGAAAGGTTGTTGCCGTTAGCAAACATTTAGAGCGGATCCGAGGTGGTGTGAGATCGTTTTGAGATTAAGTTTTTTTTTTCTTGAAATTTATTTAGTATAATTTTTCTTCTATCTTCGGATACGACCTTTTAATTTTAGTATTTACACAAGTTAGTGTACACTGCGAAAAACCGGTTATCAGAACTGAGTACAAAATACCACTTTTAAATACGTCACATACTAAAAAATAGCCCGATGAAAAACATACTCAAATTTGAGAATAGCCCATTCTCATTTTTTGGGGAAACCGGCCCCGGTATAAAATTGTAAGCATCACATACTCTTTTTTGATCCTTTTCGGGATCAAATTTTTTGGAGAATAAAAAACTAAGTAAATGAGTAATGCCCCTATTTATGATTTTTTATGGGTCAAATATGATTTTTGTATGTTATTTTTTTTAGATATTTGTTTATCCAATACTAATTTTAACAAAAAAAATATACATAAAATAAAATTTTAAAAGGGATCTAAATATATGATACTTAAGTTAAAATTTTCTTTTTTTTTCCATCTTATATATTTATTTAATTTACTTTTTTATGAAGTTTTACCATTTAAACCCGAAAATCTAAATTTTTTGCATTTTTGTTTTTAAAAAAAGGTATTTTGGTATCATCGAAAAAGTCCCAAACCCGTTCAAGATAATTCGCCATGTCTCGTAAGCGCTGAATTAACAACCATGTATTTCCCGTTTTAATAATGTCGCCCAATTTTTTTGGGGGTGATACGCAAGTTCCAACAAAAATAAAATTTTTTTCTTTTTAAAAAATGTAAGTATTTATGTAAAATTAAACTATATTATTTTTGAACTTATACCTAAAATTTTAAAATTTCCTTTGAAAAATAACAAAAATTGATTCCATGCAATAGTTGAACAAATGTGAAAAGTAATTTGGCTCATTAAAAGTTATATTTTTTTTATTTCTAGAAGCAATAAAATTGTCTTTTTAAAAACCCTATACAAACAGAAAATTAGTTTTTTTTTTAAAATCAGTCTTTCAAAAAGGGTATCTTGGAAACTTATTCATTAAAAAGTGTCTTGGGAAACAAGATGAAAAACAGACTTTTTCATTTTAAAAAAATTTCAAAAACACAAAGAAAAAAGGAATAGTTTCTTTACATATTATGTAAAATAAAAGAAAAAAAAAAATTTTAAAACTTAAAACCCGACTAAAAAAAAGTCTTTTTACCCCCAGGTAAAAGTAAGTATTTTTTGTACCCAATTGTTTTGTTTAAATCGATACATACAATCCTTCTGCTCTCAGAAACCTCATAAAAACCGAGCTACTGGGACCCCTTTTAATCCACCCAGATGGAAAAAAAAATGCATTGAAATTATATTTTAAACAAATCAAGCCCCACTTTTATATTAACGGGATTTTATACTCCATCACCAAAGAAAAAAAAAATTTGGGTTTTAAGTTAATGTTTTTAAATAAAAAAATTAAAAAATTTTTTAAAAAATTTTTTAGTCCTTAAAAGGGTTTTAAAAAAAAAACTAAAACAGATTTTACATTCACAAAACATTTAAAATCAAAAATTTTTTAACCAACGGGAAAGAGTTTTTAGAAAGTTTTAAGCATCCTTTTAGAAAAAAAAAAAAATAACACCCAAGGACCAGTCGAACCATAATCTACCCCTTTTACTAGTGTACAGCATTTTTAAATGATTCACTGTAAAAAAAAAAAAAATAAAACAAATCATATCTTTTGAAATATTTATTCTGGAAATTGTACAAAATACATATCAGACATTAAAAAAAAAAAAAGGATAAAAGGGTGTGTTTTTAAAAACAACATGCCTCTTCAAATCCAAAAGGTTATTTTTATTAAATTTTTTTTATAAATTTCTCTCTATATATATAATCCATAAAGGGGTCAACTCCATTCTTATTTGTAAAACAAAAGCAGCTTATGTTTTAATTTTAATATACATCAAATTATCTTTTAAAATATAGAAAGTTCTAATGCCAAAAGGAACATATAATTAAACAGTTTTTTTTTTATTTTATCAAATCAATAGCATGTTTACTAAATAAAAGGGTAAAAATTTTTTCCAAACAGTAACCAAAAATACATGTTAAAAACATGAGTCATCTAAATTATATATTTAAAAATTTATAAAATGGCGTTCTGAGGGGGGAATCTTAAAAATTTTCCCCTTTAGGTAAATTTTGCAAATGTTGTTCGTAATTATATAGTATTCAAAAATGACAATTCCGTTTGGCATAACAAATGTAGTACCATTCCCCCATATGACTGTTTTTAATAGGGGAAAAAGGGGCAATGGGAATTAAAAAAGTTTGGGCAGAAAGTGTAAAATTTAAATTTTAAAAATTATTTTTTCTAAAAAAAAATCAAATTTATTTGAAAAATTTTTAAAATAAATTATAAATTTGTAATATTAAAATGATTTAGCTTACAAGATAGAAATGAAACTAATCCCAAAATTAAAAAAAAAATTTTTAAAAGGGGCAAGGTATAAAAAAGGGGTTTTAAAAAACAATTTTTAACTAGTAAAAAAAATTAAAAGGGAAAAGTCTTGCCGGGGTTAGAGAAAAATTAACGTAGCACAGTTAAATCCCAAAGGGTTTTTGGCGACAGTAAATTTTTTAAAGTAATGGGGGACGACACCTGTCCCTGGCACCCCCCTCCCCCAACTACCACACCGCGAAGACGTTTGAGCTCTCGACAGATTCGAACCCCGGGCCCTTTAAACCACGAGTCGGGTTACCTTGACCCCTATGCTCCCGGGGCCCCCCGACTTTCTTAATTTTGGTTTAAAAAATTTACTGTTAAAAAAAATAACTCTTTTTTGGGGAAACAATATATACATGTAGGGAGCAAATTTGTTATCATTTCTTTACGCACAATACGTCTTTTTAGGCCCCGGTTTTTTAAAATTGCAAAAAAAGGGGTTTTGGAACCCGTGGTTTTCTCCAAAAAAGGGTGGTCCCCTAAGAACTCAACATGAGAAATTTTAAAAAGGTATCCATTTGTTCGGAACCGTGATTTTAAAAAAAACGCATATAGGGGAAATTTTAATGATATTTAGGGGCCTTTAGATTAGAATAAGATAAAAAGGTTTTAAGGACATTTTGACAAAAAGTAATTTTTTAAAATCAATATTTTGGAAAAAAAATTAACTTAGAATAATTTTTTTTTCCAAAATGTTCTCCTTTTGTGAAAAATGCTTCTATTATAAAATTTTTTTCCCTGTATAAAAGGGCCTTGGCCCTCTGTAAAAATTTTAAAATTACTTTTTTTAAGGGCCAATTTTTTGGTGTTTTTTTTTAAAATTGTTTTCCCCCTTGTTTTAAAAAAATTTTGGATAAACCCACTTCAAAGGTTATATTTTTTTCCCAAAAATTCAAAAAGGAGCCTCTTAGAGAGGTCTGAGCTATATATACAGGCAAAATATTTTTTTAAAAAAGCATTTTTAACAAAAGGGGAGAAAAATTTTAAAAAAAAAGGGGTTTTTTCCCTAAGTTAATTTTCCGAAATATTTGTTTTAAATTTTTTTTTTAAAAATGCCCTTTTTTAAAAAAATTTTTTTGGGCCCCCTTTTAACCTTGACATTTTCTAAAAATTACCATGTATATTTTTAAAACAGGGTTCCAACGTAAATGGCCTTTAAAAAAA
Organism: Trichonephila inaurata madagascariensis; assembly: GCA_019973955.1. Classification (NCBI taxonomy): domain Eukaryota; kingdom Metazoa; phylum Arthropoda; class Arachnida; order Araneae; family Nephilidae; genus Trichonephila; species Trichonephila inaurata. The sequence goes on along the minus strand of BMAV01021412.1, from coordinate 27,919 downwards.
AACCTTTTCCCGGGAAAAAAGAGGCCCTTTTAATTTTAAAAAGCAAAATTTAATTTCTTTTGGGGGGGGGAAAATATGGGGTACCAGGATTTAAAGAAATAGAACTAAAGGGTATTTAGAAATGCTGGGAAAAGAAAAAAGAAAAAAATGGAAAAAAAATCTGAAAAAAACAAAAAAAAATTTTTAAAACCCAAAAAAAAAAAGAAATCAATATCAGGATGTAAAAAAGATTAATGGTAAAATTTTTTTAAAAATCGGGTTTTTTTTAAAATTTTTTTTTTAAATATTTCGGGGGTTTTGGGAAATTATAGGGGAAAATAATTTGGAAAAATTTTCAATAAATCCAAAAAATTTCAAGTTTTATTTGTGAATTTTGCCCAAAGGAACTTTTAAAAAAGGATTAATTTAAAAATTTAAAAGTTGGAAAAATTACAATTTTTCCCGGGTGAAAAAATTTTTAAAAATAGTTTCTATGGTCCATGAAAATTTTACATTGAAAACACCCCCCGCAAAAAAATTTTACAAGGGAAACAAACCTACCTGTAAGCTTTTTTTCACATTTTGCCATGCATACATTTCAAAAACCCCAAAAAATAAAAAAAAATCTCAATCAGAATAAAAATTTCCCTTTTGAAAAAAAAAAAGATTGGCAAATTTTAGTAACCCCTTTTTGCCCAAAAAAATTGAAAGTGGAGCCCAATATTCTTTTTTAATAGTTTTTTAGTAAACCCCCCAATAATATTTGAAATGTCCTTTTTAAAAAAAAAATGACAGAAGACTTAAACCCGCAAATCTAAAAAACGGGAATAATGGAAATGTTTTTTTGGAAAAAATCTATTTAAAAAATTTTTAAAAATTTAAATGTCCCTTTAAAAATTATAAATCAGTAAAAATTCATTTTAATATACTATAATAAAAAAAAAAATTAAAAAAGAAAAAAAATTTAAAAAAATTTAATAAAAAAAAAAAACAATGGATGGTAACCACAAAACCAAATTTAAAGGTTTTTGGAAATATTTTGTAATTTAATCCCTTCCGGCAATTGTCCCAACACTTTTTATTGGGGGTTCCGATATCAAATTAGAAAAATTTCAATACTCAAAAAAAGGGCAACCTGTCTCCTTTCCCCCCCAACCAAAGTAAAAAATAAATTTTGGGGGTACTTTTTTACCTATCTTTTTTTTCCCTTTTGTAATTTTCCCTGGGGAAAAACGATATTAATAACCCGAAAGTATAATTGAAATAAAGAATAAATAAAGATAATTTTTTTGAGATACAAGTCTTTTTACTTTTTTTCCCAGGAAAAAAAGGGACTTTTTTCAATTGGTTTTTTTAAAAGTCCCATTACAATTAAAAAAAAATTAAAGCTTTTTAAAATGTTAAAAAAAAATATTTATTTCAATAAGTATAACTTTCCAACTAATGCGTAAAAATAAAAAAACAAAAAATTTTGGTCCATCTGTAAAAAAATTTAAAATCTATAAAAAAAATTACTTGTTTTTTTTATTAAAAGGTTGCTTTCCCATATGTAAATTCTTATAAAATCTTTTTCTGTAATAAAATACAAAAGGGAAAACCAGTATGATCCAAGGGGGTTAAAAAAGGGGGAAAAAATTCTCCTATGATACCATGCCCCCGAAATGACCCACATGTTTTAATTCCCCTGATAAAATAAATAAAAAATAAAAAAATACTTAATCAGGTTAAACATCAAAAAACAGAAAATATCTCATTTATTTTTATCCCAAAAAAACAAAAACACTATGGTCACATTAAAAGGGGTTGGTTTTAAACCGAAATCAATATGTTTGGGAAATTTAAAAATTACATTGACTGAGCGAAGTTTATTATAAAAAAAAAAACCGAAATTTAAAAAGATTTTTAGGTATCACAATAGTTTTCCCAAACAAAGCAAAAATTTTTATGGCCCTGAAAGCAAGGTTTCTGCAGTGGGGAACATACACCCCCAAATTGGGGGGGGTCCTGAAATCCCAAAAGGCCCAAAAACCAGACAGTCGCCAAGTAAAATACCCTTTTTTTAAAATCCAACGGAGGCCCAAATTCCCCCGTTACACCACTGCCTTTCTGCACTATTTATAAGATAAATCGGTACTTAAATATTATGGCAGATTTCTTTGCGTTTCTGTTCATGTATAAGATACCTGCCAAAAGAAGTTTTTTAACCCAAAAGGAAAATTTAAATTTTTGGGACTTGCATATTATCGCAACTGTTTTGGTGGTTTTAGAAAAAAGCCCCCATGGGGCCGCCCAAATTTAGCAAAGAACAAAATATGGAAAAAAAGGGTTGCCAACTATTTTTAACGTTGGCATTGTTGGATTAAACGGAAATACCCAAATTTTCTTCCCTTTTTAAACTGTTCAAAAAAAGTTTTATTTTCGCTGTTAAACCTAGCTCCCCTTCAAAATTCATATAAATTCCGCCCAAAATTTTATGGTTTTTTAATATTCCCCAAAACCAGATAACACCAGTATGATCACAGGACCGAAAGGGGAAAAAATAATCTCACATATGATACCATGTTCCCCGAAGTGACCACATGTATGTAATCACTGTTAAAAAAAAAAAAAACGTAAAAATACTTAATCAGGTTAAATATCAAAAATCTGATATATATCTCATTTATTTTCATCCAAAAAAAACAAAACACTATGGTCACATTAAAGGTGTCCCAAAAAAAAAGAATCAATATTTTGTTAAAAAATTACTTTTTACTGAAATTGGGGTTTATTATAAAAATAAAGGGTTAATAAGATTTTTTTTGAAATATCACAATAGTTTTTAATCAAAAGCAAAATTTTTTTGGTCTTGAAAGTAGAAATTTTTTCCCGTGGCGTAAAAACCCCCCCATATTGCGGGGGCCCCTGGGTCCTAGGGGAAAAAAACCCCCGGGCGGTTTCCAAATACCACCTTTGTGAAAACCCCCTTGGGGCCCAAAACCCGACTTGCGGGGGGGCCCAAAAAAGTTTTTTTGGGTTTTGCCACTGCCTTTTCTGCACTATTTTATAAAAATAAATCTACCCACATATTATTTGGGAACAACCCGCCAAGTTCAAGATAACTCGCCAAAAATTGGCAATACCAATTTTGAATGTGTTGTGTGCGCTGGGTAAAATTTTTGGGGTTTCGTTTTATTTTATGTTACCAAAAAGGGTGTGATAATGGGTAAATACAGTGATAAATCTAATTTAAAAAAATGCACATAAAATTTAAAAAGACAAAAAAATATCCATTAAAATTTTTAGTAGTTAAGAGATTTAATTTTTTTCACTTAAGTCCAATACCGGGGAAAAATAAAAAAAATTCCTTTAAAATGTTATGCCTTTTTAATTTTACTTTTAACCCAATTTTACTTCCCCTTTTTTGGAATTTCTTTTTTCCGGGTTTAAATTTTTATTCTTTTTTAATATTGGAAAAATTTAAAAGAATCAAAAAATAAGTGTATTGAAATTGTTTTAAACTCTTAAATAATTTTTGTATGGGAACTTTTTAAAACATTTTCCCAAACAATTAATAAGCTAAAAAATACCCTTTAAAAATTTTAAAAAATTAGTCTCCTCAAAAGATTAATAATTGTCAACAAAAAATTTTTTTTGTAAATTTGCCTTTTTTTAAGACAGTCGCTCACAACATCAAATCATTTTAGAGTTCGGGAGGGAAAAAAAAAAGTAAAATTATTCCCAAAATAAAAAAGGGAAACTTCAATTTTTTCTTTTTAAATAAATGCATGAAAAAAAAAAGTAATTTTTTTGGGGGTTTTTAAAATGTAGTAAAAAATTTAAATAAATCCCGAATCTTTTTTGTTTGATTTGGTTCCCAAAGTGGGTTTTTTAAAAGAATTTAAATTACATTCAAAAACCTTCTACTAACAGTGTTATTGATTAAAAAACCAATACTATTTTCCTTCCTTTTCCATATTCAAACATGTTAATGTACAATTCATACAAGCATATTCTTTTTTTAAAGCAATAACTACTACTGCAAAAATTCATGTGACATAATGATTATTGGATGACCAATTTCAAAGGGAGGAAAAAATGGGGTTTTAGTGGTTTTGGGTATGGAATGACATAATAAAAATTTTTAATTTTGGGTTTAAATTTTAAAAATTTTGGGCCCCTTTGGTTTCCGGGGCCGGAATTACCCCAAACAACTTAATCAAATGCATTACTGGTAACTTGTACTTTTTTTTTTTCTCATTAACATTTTTTATTTTCATTGGGGAAAAATTACTTCTTTTTCCCTAACCCTTTTTCGCTAAATTAGGCCAATTTTCGCCAATTTTTGGGTTTCTACAAAATTAACTTTGAACCCCTCCCCCCTATTCTAAAAACCCTTTAAACCCGGGGTAGGGTTTTTTAAGAATTTTAAGCTTAATTTAAATTTTGTTTTTTATCTTTAATAAATCAAACAATTGATAAGAAACCAAGTAAAATGCATTTTAAAATTTAAAAACACTAATTTTTTTAAAAATTCCTATAAAGTAAACATTTATCCCCAAACTAAATTGGCCGTAATCATATAGAGACGTATTTTTAAAAATTTTACCAAAAACATATTAAAAATTTGATTAAAAATAAATTCCCCACTTTTTTTTTAAAAAAAGAGAAAATAAAAAAAACAACAAAAAAATCTATAATTATTTAAACCCCATTTTGTTTTCCCCCGCGGGAGCGGGTTTGATACGAAATATGTTTTGGAAAATTTGAGAACTAAGTTTGCTGTTTAACCCCTTTTTTTTAAATTTTTAGCCAGAATATTTAAAAAAGCTTCCGTAAAACCTGAATATCTTTTTTAAATTTTTCAAAGTGTTTTTGGGGTTTTGGGGTACATATAACGTATCAAATTCAAGAAAGACCGCGTTCAAAAACTGATACAAAAAATACCATTTAAAGTGAGAATTACACGAGTTCATTTTTTTAGTAAGTCTTTTTTTTCCGTGTATTAATACAAAAAAGTGTTTAGGAAGAAAAAAAGGGTGATTACCCTCACCCCGAAAATAAAATGGAAGTTGAAAAAAATAGGTTCTAACATCATTAAATAAATATAAAATGTAATTTTTAAAAGATATGGAATTGTTAGCCAGATTTGAGGAAAAACAAAATCTAAAAATGGTCCGAAAATTACGGTTTTTTAGAATCAGAAAATATCTTTTTAGAGTGGTTTAAACCACTTAAATTAAAAGAGGTAATAATGAAAGCGTTTACAATTAAAAAAAAATATCCCAAATAAAGCAAAACAAAAAATAACGAGATTATAACCCAAAAAAAATTTTTTGGGGACCTCCAAAAAGCATTAAAAATTAAAAAAATAAATGGTAAAAAAAAAGTACAAGATTTTTTTTTGGCATAACCAGTAGTTACACATTTTTCAAGGAATAGATGCGGAATATACAATGGACAACATAAAATCGGGAAAAAGAAAACAACAACTTTTGCAATTTTTGGACATTCACGGGTTTTCCAAAAAAAAAAAAGAATCTGGGTTCAAACCCTTTTCAAAACAATAAAAAAAACCCAAAATTGGGTAAAATTTTATCCGAAAGAGTCGCAATAGGGTTCGAAATGTTTAAAACCCAATCTAACTTTGAAAACCCAAACAATGCACAAAACTGTTGGGAAAAATTTGGGCACATTCAAAAATTTTTGCCGAAGCTCAATAAAAAGCCAAAATATATATATATTGCTCATTAAACCACTCTGAAAAAAAGTGTAAAAAAAACTGAAATAAAAAAAAAATTTAAATCTTTTGGAGGGAAATGGGGGGGAGTGAGGGGAATATTAACGTCGCACCCGTTCAGCTAAAGAAGGTTTTTTGGGGACGGACCACGTAATTTTTTAAAAATGGTCAAGGACGTGGACGACACCTGAACTGACATCCACTCTCCCAACTACCACACCACACCCGGGGAGGACGTTTCAGCTCTCGACAGATTTAAACGGGGCATCGCTGCCCTACACGGCGGGTCTGTGGAGGGAAATGCATTGGGAATGCTAAAATTTTGTAAAAAAATCAAGAAAAGTCGAAATCTTAAAAATTAAAAAAAGAGCAACAAATCTCGAAAAATGAAGCAGTTGAGAAGTTTCAAAATGCAAAAAAAACCCCCTTACTCAGCCAAAACTTTTAATAACCAGAGAAAATAGAAAATCTTGAAAAAAAGGTTAAAAAATTAGAACAGAAATTTGAAGAAAATAGTAACATATTTGAAAATAAATCAGAACAAATAGTACAGCGTCTTACGACAGAACTGAATACGGTGGTAGCACAAATAAATTTGAGTTTTTCTTCCTTGATAAACACAATGGAATCCACTTTAAAAAAGGTTGCATCCAATTTAAATATTCCAAAAGATGACGATTATCCAATAAATAGAAAACTTAATGAAAGAGCAAAAAGACTCAAGAAAATATCGGAACAGAGAGAAAATACGTTAAAAAGTGTTGTGGAACAAAATCAAAAAATGTAGATAAATATACAAATCTTCTTAGATTTTCACTAAAAAGTCAATATTAATCTGCTTTCTTTTTTTTGGATATTTTAACTGATTCGTTGCATTGCACCTTTTTCCCCTTTAATTCAGAAATATAATCCAATGGAATGCACTTGGACTTAAAAACAAGAGGTCAGATATTCTTTTCGTGCCAATTTTTCAAAAAAAGCAAGCATTTTAATAATTCAAGAAACCTGGTTACATCCAAATGATATTTTCACAATTCCCAATAAGAATATTTTCCGAATTGATAGAGAAATTAGAAAAAGAGGAGGATTAATGATAGTTTTAAATAAAGATATTAGCGTAATAAAAATATTCTCAGAAATTAGTGAAGAACTAGAAATTTTAACTGTCAGAGCTAAGATAAATACAGTTTCTCTCACAATTTTTAATATATACATCCCACCGGGAAACTTTAAAGACATCAACTTATCGAAAATAGCATCATATATTGATAATCACAGTTTGATATTGGGAGATTTCAATGCATCTCATGAGATATGGGGATCAAAAATTTCCCAAAATGCCCAAAAAAAAGATCTTTGGCCGGATTCTTAAAAATAATTAATGTTGCAAAAACGATAAAAGTCCAAACTTATCTCCATTCTTTGGGGAATTTTTACGCGCTATAGATATTTTTTTTTATCATCAATAAATTTATATTAGGTTTTTATCTTGGTCCAAAAATTTTCCGGAAATTTTTGGGAAGTGACCATTTTTATAATCGTTAAATACAAAAGATAAAAACAGCTCAGAAAACAAATACTTTTAGACAAAAAAAAAAAACCACCCTTTTTACCAAAAGTTAAGTTCAAATGAAAATGTAAATATGGATATTATAGAAAAAATTTAAAAAAAGCCCAAATTTTATCTCAGCAATTAGAAAAAAAAAACAGATCAGTTAAAGAGCCCTGGGGGACAGCAGCATGCGGGCTTTTAAAAGAGAAAGGGAAAAAAAAAAACAAGAAAACTCCTTAATAAAGCAAAAAAAAAATTTTTAAAGGGGAAAAAACGGGAAAAAAAATAAAAAGAAAGGGTTAAGCAAAACCAAAGACGCCCCGCGTTCTTCTTTCTAACATAACTCCTGTTCAGGGCCAAATTTAAGGAAAAAACTTTTCCAACCCAATACCAAGAAGAGAAACAAAAACGAATATGCAAATGGGATATATTTTAAAAGGATAGAAGGTTTGGTGGGGATAGGGAAAGGGCAAGCCTAGAGATAAATTTTGTACGGAATTTTTCGGGAAAAAATGTTAGACGTCCCAAGCTTTTAAAAAGGATTTCGCCTTTTAATTTTCATTAATAAGATTAATAATAAGAAGGGTTAAGAAAGCCTGAGTATTCTCCCCCTACAAAAAAACATAATAGGTATATTTTTTCAACCTAGGAAGGAAAAGGGGGACTCTATAAAAGGTAATATTTTTTTATAGGGAAATTAGATTAGACAGTTAAATTTTTTTATAATTAAGATAAGTGATCTAGTTGTGGGTCTGACTTGTATATTCAGTTTTTAATTTTTTGGGGTTATTCTACTTAAAAAATTGTTAATTAGAATTAAGTAAAAATTGTTATTCTTTTAAAAATTGTGTTAAGAATCCAAAATGCCCCCTCTTTTAGATAATCCCACACCCCCTAGCTTACGCGGGGGATCCCAAGACATTCCATCGCAGGATGCCCAGGTTTTCAAACTTAAGCGAACAATCAAAGGCTGTAAAGAAGATTTTTTGGGACAGGGCATAAAAAAATTCACTTCTCCCGGTTCTTTTTAAAAAGATGCGGATGATCAAAAAAGCAAAAACCTAACTATTCTTCAAATTTTAAAATTATTGGAATAACGGGAAACCCTACTAAAAAATTAACAATCCCAAGCAAAAATTTTTAAATATTACGCAAAAAAAAAAACAACGATAGTTCTCAAAAAAATCTCTATTCCGGGCAATAGTCAAGATATTAATAAAAACCTTTTTTTTTTAAAAAAAAATTTGAAAAAAACAATAACCCATCAAAAAAAACAGCAGTCCAGGGCATGATAAAATTTCTCTCCAAAAAAATCAACCATCTCCCCATCAAAAACAATAAAAAATACTTCTGAAATCCTTTTAAAAGACAATTTTTTCAAGTCAAATTGAAAAGATTGACTCCCCGCAATTATTTTTTTCCCTTTCATAAAACCTGACAAAAATCCAAAGGAAGTTGCGTCATACTGTTCAATATCACTTACCTCAGTAATTGCCAAGTTATTAGAAAGAATGATCCTGCATAGAATGTTAGATTTCAGTTTTCGCAATGAAATTTTTCATGAAAATCATCATGAAGCAGCCCTCATAGAAGCAGCATTAACACGTTACTTCAATTACAACATTATATTATACTTGCTAGAGAACGCAAGGAATATTTTATTTTGGTAGCATGAGATATTAAAGCAGCATATGACTCAGTGTGGCCAAGTAGCTTAGTTTCTAAATTGGAAAAAGCCGGATGCTCTGGTAGATTACTACGATGGATTCAAAACTTCTTACATCAGAGAACAACACAAATTATATATATATAAATGGAGGAACAACTTTTCGAAAATCATTAAAAATAGTTATGGCGTACCTCAGGGTTCTATTTTAAGCCCTTTCCTTTTTATGATTTATATGGCAGACATATATGAAATCCAACACGACAGCCATCTTTTGATTTACGCAGATGATATATTTTTATATAATAGTGGTACAAATTGGAATAAAACAATAGGCGAAATGCAAGAATCTTTAAATAATATTTCCGCCTGGGGTAAAAAATGGAAATTGTCCACCTCTTCAAAAAAAAAACAGTCTAATCAACTTTTCCAGAAAAAGAAGCACAATACCTCCTTTAATTAAAATATGCGACAAACCTATTCCAGAAGTGAAGAATCTTAAAATCCTGGGTATAATCTTCGACCCGAATATCACTTAGAAAAATCATATTAATTACCTACGACAGAAAGGATTTAAATATTTAAATGCCATTAAAGCCTTATCTTCTAAAATAGGAACAAGATCTGATCATCTTTTAAATATTATTATTGCCACAATCCGATCTATCTTTGACTATGGAAGTCAACTTTTTTCCTTTGCAAGCAGTAACAATACACAGAAACTAGAACCGATTTACAATGCTGCCTTACGATTAGCCCTAGGTCTCCCAAGAGAAACACCCTTATATATTTATTAAGAGCAGAGTCTATGAACAGCAGTATTAATAATTGTCATAATTTCCTTTGTCAAAAATTTATAACTAAACAACTAGGATTAAAAGACTGGTCACCGAATGCAAGTTTAATTTGGAATATTAATGATATATTTTATAGATATAAAGAAAAAGAGAGATCAGTGTTTTTCAAAAGATAATCAACCAACTTCAAGAGCTATGTATCTCTAAAGTGGATCCCTCCTCCACCGATCTACGAAAATCACAAAATAAACATTTATACTCATGAACTGCCTTTTCAAAACAGGGATCTACCAGAGGTCATAGTGCAAAATATGTTTATTGATTACATCCAGATAAATTTCAATAACAGCAGTGTTTGTACCTTGTACAACCCCGCTATTGTCGCTTGTCGCGCCCCCTACAACTCATCACTTCTACAAGTTTTCTCATCCCTAGCGGACGTACTCTTCCAGTTGTCCCGTCGTAGAATGTGTTTCATTGCTTTAAGTGAATCTTTGTCTAATATTACTTACCTTTAAATTCATTGTTAATTTGTTATTGTTGTTTACCTAAGTTTATCAGATATATATTTGCTTGTTATGGATTAAGGTTTTATTTCTCTCTCGTGAGTATTATCGACGTTAATTTTACTGTCGGCATCCCACAGCATTTAGGCCTACCACCCCCTATTTTCAAGCATCATAATAGCAACAGATGCTTCAAAAAATACTAATCAAACATCAATAGGAATTTTGATCCCCCCAAAAAAAAAAAAATGTTCGACAGAATTACTTACCGAAAGAAATGATTTCAATTTTCACAGCTGAAGCAATAGCCATATGGACTGCGTTACAAAATCGGGTTACTGAAGCAGAAAACTATGTTATCCTGACGGACAGTTTATCAGTTCTAAAAAGTATCCAAAATATTAATAGAAAATCCAATACGATAATTTTAAATTTAAGTTCAACTTTACAAGAGTGTCTCCAAATAGTTCAATCCATTACATTCATTTGGGTACCAGCTCACAAGGGAATAGAGATCAATGAAGAAGTTGATAAATTAGAGCTAAAACCTCTCCAGAACATTGGAATGTTATTCCTTGGATTTCTTTGGAAGATCTACATACATATTTCAAAAAACAACATAAAAGTAAAAACGAAGAAGCATGGAAAAAGAGCAGAAGACATAAAAAATATAATTATATTTCTCATCTTGAAAAGAGGAATAGACACGCAGCAAAAAATAGAAATACAGAAGTTTTAATCAATAAGTTGCGAGCTAAAAAATTACCATTAAATGATACTTATTTCCTTTTTAATCAAACAGATTCTCCATTGTGTTCGGATTGTCAAATACCAGAAACTAGTAAACATTTTATTTTAACCTGTAACAAATACAAATCGCAACGTAAAATTTTGAAAAATTTTATCTCCAATCACGGAGAATGTGGTCTTATTTATTAATAGCGAATTGCAAAACAATAAAGCATGTTTAAAAAGTTGAAGAATTTTTAACATCAACCAATAGATTCTAAAATTCCAGCTAATAGATTATCAATACTCTATTTTCATCAATTTCAGTTGAAGCACAAGGCGATAACTAAAAGTACTGATGTACAGGGCAATCACTAGCTGTACGTTGCAACCTAATTTAAGAAACTAATCCAAATTCTATTGGAGCATAAGGCGTTGACCAAGTCTCCAGAATTACAGTGTTATCAATGTAAGAAACTACATCAAATTCTGTCGGAGCATAAGGCGTAGCTAAGTCTCCGGATTTACAGTGCTTTCCCTGTACTGAACTATGAAATCATTGTGCTTTTAATTTTTTGAAATTTAGAACCAGGGCGAATGTTTTGTGGTGTGTTGGAAAAGGTGTCTCCTTTGAAATTTCGTCTTTACGCTCAGATGCTTATGCTTTTAAATACTGCATAACCCGTTTGTGGGGACTCTGCTGAAAATGTGTAAGAAGCTATTTGCAAAAATGGTAATAATAAAAATATTTCATTTTCTTGAAATAGAGACATAGCAGAAATGAGGTTACACGTCATTAAATGGTACACTTATTACAACCAATATAGATACTGAGCAGGTAATTGATTTTAAAATACTGAATATGTTTAAAAACCTGCCTTTTCATCAAAATAATAGAAAAAGAAATTTCGTATCTTCCAGTAGATCAATGGAAATTGAAGGGGAATCAAGAATCTTGCAACCTCTTCATTACCTTGCATAATAAATTATAGGGCACAACTTTTTTGTTGACATAAAATTTTGTATAAAAATTACTGTTTTCTAAAATTTATATTTTTACAATTGTGTAAATTTACTGTATGCATGTACTCTATGTTTCTTAAATGGAATTGTGTACACTAAAGTGACATTTTGGAAGTACTCTTAAAACATTTACCTAGAAAGCAGATATCGTAACAGAAAAAGACAATATTCAACAAATTCATAGTGATGCTCGGTAAAAGTTTGTCTTCGAAAAAAGTAATTAATATATTTAAAAACTTTCACTTCAGTATAAATATAAATGTCTAATTAATATACAGCCAAAATCCCCTGAGTCGTTATGTTTAATAGTTTCTGAGAAAAAGATATGGGATGATACATCAAATGTGATGTTTATTGTCGTTTCGAGAAGTTTTGTTACATACATAAATTTCATGTTTAAAAACATAAAAACGAGTTTTATTTTGGCTGTTTCAGAATTCATATGTCCAGTTTAGAGAAAATTTTGAATTCTGATATTTTTTTAGAAGTGTTTACATATGAACATGCAAAACCCAAATGAAACTTTTCGAAATGTCTTTTAACCACATATTCCTAAATCAATACTTTTACATATTGCTACATTTTTACATTATATTTTCATGACGCTTTAAAGTCAACTTTGATGTGGGTAATGCATCAAACTTAAAATTCTTCAAATATTTATACAGAATTCGAGGGAAATGATGTAAATACTACAAAATATCTCGTTTGACAAAAACTGAAAAATGCTACGTTTGTATTTTCTGGGCAATTTAAGTAAAATAAAAAACAAAAAAATCTTAAAATAAATTGGGAAGAAGCTAATGTTTAATAAAATTGGGCAAATACATGTTGTAATTCACAATTTTTTGTGATGAAGTGACATTTTATATTAAAAATGCAATTTTTTCAAAATGATGTTTTTAAAACTCCGTGTACCTTTTTCTCAGAATCTACTAAATGAATATCTCTGCAATTTCCCCCTCAGTGAGTGAGTGAGTGAGTGAGTTTGGTGTTTTATGGCACAAGAGCCAGTTTTGGCTATACTGCGCCAAACATTCATAGGTCTGTGGTCTGGACGGGAAAAGAAGAAAAGAAGAAATTGGATGACAAGATGGAGGGTCAAAAATAGAGAAGGATCACTGGGGTACCCCGGGGTCTTGACCACCCGTGTTTACCAAAGATAGTAAACCCCTTAGGAAAAGGAAAAGATCACTAGGGTACCTCGGGATTGTGACACCCGTACCCACCTAAAGAAGGCGAGCCCCCTGAGGGGGAATTTCCCCCTCATATTACTGATATGTATTATATTACATATATGATTATGATAAAGGGGGAGGGGCTTTTTGAGATGTTCCCAAAATATTTGGCTAGAAACCAGATATCGTGACAAAAAATGACAATTTTCAAAAAATTCATAGTGATGCTACGTAAAGGTATATTTTTGAAAAAACTAAATATATTTGAAAAATCTCACTTCAGTATAAATATAAAAGCTTAATTTCTATACAGACAAAATTTGAAGTCTTTATATTTAACAGTTTCTGAGAAAAAGGTCAGTTTAACATTGTCGGTATAGGGGTACCAACTCCTCTTAAATGTTTTCCCCTTGTTATCTATTATTTGCTGTTGCTACCTATACTTAAAAAAATCGATTCATTACGAAAATCAAGGCCACTTTACTTTTATCCATAATATTCCCGGGAAATCTCTATAATTAACATAAAATGATTATTTTTTCCATCCTATAGAAGGAATTAAGTTACTCATCACAAATTTTAAGACAGCCTACATATTTATATGGGAAATCCTGATGTTTTCAGTCTTTAAGAAAATTGAAAATACAGAAAATACTTAATCATAACTTCCATATCTTCCTACTTAAATAATTTAGAATGGTGTATTTGTACTTACTTAACTTGTGTGGAACTTGAATAAACAGGAAACCTAAGAGTATCTTTTAATTTCAAGTATTATTCACAAGACACAACACCAGTGGCGCACACAAGGGGTCCTGGGGTCCGGACCCTCCCAATGCCCTTGATTTTTTTCTGATTGGTTATAATTCTAAGTATATAATGCGTAAAACAATTAAATATTAGTTATTAATGATTAATTTTGTTAATTAATGCTAATTATTTATTTTGAAAGTGAAAAAATTAAGATGTGATGCATAATTCTGGGATGTTCACATTGAAAATTTTGTGTCATATGAAAATAATACTTTTGCTGCTTGTTACAAGCAAATTGATTCACAAGTTTCTGTGAAACATATTTTTCCAAGCGTACTTCATGCTTTGACACTTACTTGTTTATCTTGTCTGTTTGCACGAAGTTTTAAATTATTTGTTTTGCATGTTTTTCCGCTTGCTTAACATAATGAGATGCATGTCTTTTGATGCAGAAATGGATTGGTTGGCATCCAAACTATAATTTGAGAAGGAAATAATATAAACTGTGAGCAATGAATTTAACAAGGGAATTATATACCTATATCATAACACACAGTGCCGCCTCTCAATTGTTTGACTGTTCCAGCTTTCAGAGTAGCTTATGGTAAATATTTTTTTAATGAAAACAGGCAAATGGAATTTGCACGCAAGTGCTTCTGATTGTATTTTTGTCCATGGAAAAAACACAGGATGCAGGAGCAAATATTTTAATTAAAATTCCTAATGTTAGTGTGGTGCGGAAGTTAGGATGTTGGAGTACTCTCACGATGTTTCTCAATGCAGTGTTAATTGACAATTCATAAATTATAAACTTGAAATTCAGTGTAGTGTTTTGTTGTAAAATCATGAATTGTGTCAATGGGAAATTTGATACAAAAGTACGATTCCTTCATAATTTAGCGTTTTCCTGCTGATATTTATTATTCTGCTTTAAAATTAAAATTTAATGTGCTTTTGCATAGGAATGTTTATTTCATTAAAGGCAGTTACTGTAATTTATGCATGATTATTGTTGATAAATTATACTCTGCGGAATCTAGGTCAGTGGTCTCCAACCCCCCGGTCCGCGGCGATAAACAGGTTGGGGAACACTGATTTAGGTCATGTAACTGTGTCCTAAGTTTCAAATATTTGTTATGGTTGTGGAATTACCGATCCCCTTAGATCAGTGGTCTTCAAACTGTGCTCCACGGAACCTTGGGGTTCCACGAGGTATACCCAGGGATTCCACAAGTCACAATAAAATATTCCAAAAGAAACTTATAAATGTGTATACAAAATGGATTCACATTCTGTATGAAGAGAGTTTCTGTATAACCACAAGAATTTAAAGCTCATCTCTGTTATGAAGAAACAAAGTTTTATTTACACTTAATAACTTTATTTTGCTATACTTCTTAAACTTTTATTATGCTATAATAAAAGAATATTATATATATATATATATTATATATATAAAGCATTTTGTTTCTTTCTCTATATATTTACTATCCCGGGTTGAATGAGAGAATTTTGTACTCGTTAGTACAATATCTTGAAAAACTAAATTTTCTAATGGAAAATTCACCTTTTTGTATTTGTGGGAAAAACACCTACAATAAAGGAGAAAGAACAACTTATTTATGAATATATTCGATGTTAAAAGTCTAAATTAAAGCACAGGGACAGCTCCTAAATTTTGTTGCACATTTTTGCAAAATACACAATATTTCTCACACAGCTATAAACATTTTGATGCCATTCAGAACAATGTGTATAAGTAAAAATAGTTCTAACGTGTGGCTACAAAAACAAAGAATAAAAACAAAGGAAACTTAGAATATGCGATGTGATTACAATTAATCTTAATAGACCTAGACTTCGGCCGTTTGTGTGAAAAATGCAAGCACATATCCTTGTTACTAAACGTAATGTATGGGTAATGTGGTTCACGCCCCCCTTGGAGGGCGTGACAAATCAACGAGGGGGGCGCAAGCATATTGAAAAGTTGAAAACAAAAGATTATTTTTAAAAAAAATATTAATTTACTGAATGTAAATAAATATAATACTTTCTGACATAAAATAAAATACACATTTACAAGGATATACGTATTACACTTATGCATGTATCAGTGCTATACAATGTATTTTATATTTAATTTAACAATACTAAGTTAAGAACAAGTTTATTAAATACCAGTGACCCCATGGGCTTTTCATATATATATAATTAAAAACAAAAAATTAACACTTATCTTGATTATTTGTACGATTTATAACGAATCCCTTAAGTGCTGATTAAAAGTTACATGATTCGCTTCCCAATGCCAACCGTTTTCCAAGTAGGTGCAAGTATGTGATGGATGTATTGGGGGATAAAGAAGCAAATAATCTGAAATAAGTAAATCCTTCGCGAACAATGTCAAGGACCTTTTATTGCATTCCCAAGCCTTCTGAATAATTTTATGCATAACAGTGCACACAAAAGATCGTACTTCGGAAAGACGTATATATACGTCCAGGATGATATATACGTTTATTTATGTCGCTGATAAAAGTGTTTCCTTAGCGAGAAGTTTATCTACGTCGGTGTGCTTAAGAGGTTAAAGTCGTATTGTAGTCTTAGCGTCAAAGTATAGTATTATTCAATTCAATACATTGTTATTGCATGAGGGTGGGCGCGATGAAAATTATGATTGAATATTGGGTCGCGAATACTCCAACTTTGAGAAGCACTGATTTAGCGGGCAGTGGCTAATACGTCTAGCCACATATTAAAAATTTTATCTCCAAGCGGGTGATGGATATTTAGTCCATCCACATGAGTTAATTGAAGCTAAAAAGCATAAAAACCAATACAGATGGCAGGATGATACCTATTTTTGTATTTCATGTCCTCCGATGGGTAGCTAAAAACAGTGTTTCTCGGTGTAAATCTACAAATTTTATTTTGATTACTATCATGCGTCACAAAACTGTCACATGAACACCCTCTGTCTCAAATGCGGGGAATCTCATCGCACCGGTGAATTCCCGATTAAAGAAAAAATCGAAGATCCAGTGTGCATAAATTGTGGAGAACATGGACATTTTGCCTCACACTCGAAATGCCCAAAATTCCCCAAACCAAAGCTCAAAAAAGGCGAAACAATAAAAAACAAAAATCAAAATTTAATTGCAAAAACCAGCACAATTATCCCCGGACTCAGCTTTGCGAAAGCTTTAAGCAAGGATGAAACCCCTCAATCTACGCCACTGGATCTCCGTAATTCAGCACCGGAGAAAAACAACACAAAAAGTGAGCTCAGAAAAACTGTCGAAAATTCGACTACCCCAACTTCAGATTTTAACTTTCTAGCAACTCTCGTTGAACTGCATTACATCTTTCCAAAATTTTCAAAACTTTTTAATGCTCTCCATGCTTCATCGCAGGTTAGCAACGATGCTGATAAATTAAATATTTTCATTAAAGGAGTAGTCGGTAAAGCCACCCCCACAAATGTTTAACGCCCTGTTTAAAATTCAATTTTTCTGGCCTCACTGTTGTGTCCTGGAATGTGGACGGGTGTAAGATCACGTAGTGTTGAACTACGTGATTTTGTAGATAAGTACAACCCAGATATTTTATTAATTCAAGAAACACGCTTGAAATCAGGTACTAACATATTTTTTCCAAATTACTCTCTTTACCGTAACGATAGAAATGCTGCCCACGCGGGAGGAGGTACCGCTATTTTTATTAAAAGAAATCTTCCCCACTATAGTATTCCTATTTTTGCCCTCCAAGGTGCGGAAGCAACGATCATCGCACTCACCCCGAGTTCTAGCTATCAAATCATGGTCGGTTCGCTCTATATCCCCCACAGGCCAGTATCACTGACCTCTCAGATGACCTGCTCAAGATTCTTGATTTAGGAGACAATGTCATCCTCTGCGGAGATTTAAATGCTAGTCACCCCTCGTGGGGTTGTGTTAGCGCAAATGCGAGAGGGACAAAATTGCTGGACAAATGCGAACTTCGTTGAGCTGGTTGCTCCGTCTACTCCTACGAGGTTCGGCTATGACTACGCCTCCACTTTAGATATTGGCCTATTGAAAAACATCCTTTTCAATTGCCAAGTAAATTCGCTGCCAGAACTTAGCTCGGACCATATTCCAGTCCGTTTCTACTTCAATAGTAAAACAAATTTTGATATGCCTCCTCCACAACTTTTTACAAATTGGAAACCTTTAAAAATGAACTACTCGATACTAACAATTTAAAACTCATAGATGCAACTAGTACCGATCAAATAGACTCCCAAATTCGGGAATCACAACCAAATTTTATCGTCCAAGCTTCAAAACCAAAAAACATTCACAGCTCATTCCCGGGACTCAAAACACTCATAAAGAACGAAAAAACCCAAAAAAGTTATGGCAATACACAAAAACCCTGATCATAAACCGTTTTAAAAACAGATTTAAAAACCAAAATTAAAAAAAGACTTGCACAAAAATTTTAAACAAAAATGGGGGAAGAAAACCCTTTCTCACTTAATACTGAAGATGGCTCTTTGGAACACAGCAAAGCCCTAAAAAAAGACCCAAAAATTTCCACCCCTAAAGGCCAGAAAAATTGTCCGTGACAAAGAAAAACTGAAGTACTTCCTTTCACTTAAAAAATCAATTCAAAATTAAATAACATTGTAAACCTGTAAAGACAGAACACCCCGGACATACCCATCGCGATAGCCAGTCGGGGGGTTTCCGCAAGTTAAAAGGGGGATTCTCTCGGAATGATGAGAATTCTAAAATTCTTAATATGACTTATTAAAATTTCTTAAATTTATTTAAATAACAAAACAAACATATTAATGAGAAAAAAACCAAAACCCGTAGTCTTAATAATTCAGACCCGGAATTAGATCACTTATAAATATAAATATATTTTTCTGCCTAATCCGTCTCAAAAAAACTAGAGTTCAGAATATAATTTTCCCTACCTTGTTGAATACTCAACTTGCTTTTCAAATCTTTCTCTGGGTATCAATGGTATGATTGGTTGAATTGGCGGGGGGGGCGCTTGATTCTAAGTAAGCCGTTGATCAACCTTCTATCTTTTTACATTTTAACTCTCTGTTTGCCAATTTTTGCTCACTAAAATTTCTATTTTCTTAAAGGTTACTTATTTGATCTATGCTTCGTTTCACTTCGGTTTGGGGGTTGGGAAAAAAGTTTTAAGGGGCCCAAAGAACATAGAGGGGGTTTTAGGGGAAGAACGCGAGAGATGTCACAACCCCCCCAAAAAAAAAAGAATTTATTCAAGGTTTCCCAGCCCCCTTTAAAAATTAGGGCCAAAATTTTTTATTTCTAATCTCCTCATTTTCTAAGATTTTTTAAAAATTTTAAACCCTTGAATCCACTTTTTAATTTCTATAATTTCCAATTTTTAATTAACTGTAATTTTATTATTCATCTTAAAATTTAAAATTTAATATTTAACTTAAATTTAAACTCTGACAACACAAAAAAAAAACCCATTAACTAGGCTAACATTAAAAATTTTTGTTTTTTAATCTGGTATATTCTGGGTTTTTTAAATGTATTTAACTCTATATATTTAACGTTATTAAATGTTTTAAACACTTAAATTTTTAGGGATTTTTCCTGGGTCCCAGACCCAAACTCTGCATCGGAAAAAATATTCATTTATGATTTTTGGGAACGGCCCACTGCTCCAAGTTGAGGCTACATATCAGCTATGGAAAAATTTTTATCTTTCAGGGTCTTCCCGAAATGAAAACTTTTGTTACTTTGAAAAACTATAAAATAATACCAGTAAGTTTCACAATTTTATGCATTATATATCTTTTTTAAATTAAATAAACTTTCATTTCCACCCCCACTGGTTCCGTCAAACCCCTAATAAACGCGAGCATGTTATATTTTTGAGCCCCTGACTACGCTTTTTCCCTGAACCAGATGCACCTTAATAGAACAATACAACAAATATATATAATGCACATTATACAATTAAAACATTTTTCAATAAATCATTAAAACAAATAACCAAAGGAATTGTCGCATCTCACGAAGTCATACATCGAAGTAAACAAATGCATAATTACAGTTTTTTTCCCCAACACTTGAGAAAAAAAAAAATTTTACAAGTCAAAAGTTCTATACACTCAGTTTTAAAACTTTGCTTGGATTATAACTTTAAACACCCCCCGAGATTCCTTTTTTTGCAATAATTCTTCCGACCACTTTTTGGGAAAGAACATAAAACGAAACAAAAACCAGATTTTTATATTTAGTTCCCACCATTACCAAGACGAGGTTATCACGTTCTTTCCTTTTCCCATTCCTCGGCTGCTCGGAATTCTTCATGTTGCCGGGATGTGGGGCAGTCCCTTGTCGGTTGTCCTTGCTTGTCCTTGTTGCTTCCTTGGCCGGTCGGGACTCCTGATCCTTTTTTGGCGTGGGGGGGTCATATGTCCATCTTGAACTCCGTTGTTTCCTTCTTGTTCTTCCTACTTTATAAATGTTACTAGATGATAATGGTCTTTTTTTTAAATGTTTTGGGTCTACTTTTCTGCCACTTTCTCTGTGGTCCACTTCCACCCAACACCTTTTAATTTTTATCTACCCTTTTTTTTTTTCTTGTTTCTTTCGGAAGGAGCTAGGCACATCTGATAAGTGTTTTGCGTTATCGGTCCTATCCGGTTTTTTCTTACATTGTTTTGACTTAAGATTTATCCCCTTTTCCTCTAACCCGCTTTACCGCGACCTTTTCTTCCCATTTTGGGGATCATTTGATTTTGATGTTTTTTCCCCGAACTACTCGTTTCCTGACGTGAACAAATACTATCTAGACGACCTGTTCCTGACCTCGTCACTTTTCCCTATAGATAATTTTACTTGATCAAATTAACGGTTAAATTTTTTCCTGACCTCCATATTTATTATTATTATTTCTTATTTTAACACTCTATACAGACCTTCAAATTTTTGAAATTTGGAAAGTTTTTTTAAGCTGCTGAACAAAAGGGGTTTTTCCCAAAAAAAACCCCAATCATCCCTTAATTTTTAAATCCTTTTTTGTCAGTATAATATTTTTCCCCATCTTTCATACTTATTTTTCATTAGTTGCCCAAAAAAATTTCCAAATCTCTTACCCAAATTCAGTTCCTCTGAAACTTTACTAATTTTTAAAAATGGGGTAATCCCCTTTTCGCCCAAAAATAACTCCAAAGGGGGTTTTTTCCGCGTTTCATTCACTGCCACGAATAGTGTGAAACTACGAAAATTGGTCCCAAGTATCGGTTGATCATTAACATAATTTGCAATCATTTGCACATATCAAATTAACTCGTTCTGTCCTATTTGTTTGGGGCCAAATTGCCAAGCCACATGCCTTATCCCTAATCTTTCACTTAAATGTTCAAAATTTCGGTTATAAATTGGGGCCCATTATCACTTATTATTAATTTTTTTGGGAGCCCAAAAAACGCAATATAAAATTAAAAAAAGTATACGCTATTATACGGGAGCCTTTTTTAAGGGTATAATTTCAGCCCATTTGCTGAAATGACGAAAATTACTAAAAGATATCGATTACGTCCACCTCGATATTACGGGCCTAACAAATAAACGAATATCCATTTGGGCAATTTGATACAATCGGATTTAACGACCCGCTGGGAACGCGTTTTTATAATTATTAACTTGGGACATATGGCATGTAGAGAATTTTTGATCAATAAATTTTCTCTATACGGGAAATAACAAACGTCCAATTTTATGATAAGTTTTTAAAACTATGATTTGCATTGGTTTGTCCTGAAATTCCCCTAGGATTTTTTCTTTAAAAACTTTTGGGAATGATAACCATTTCACCTAACGACGTTTCGTGTTTCGCATAAAACAAAAGTTTTTTTAACGGAAGTCGGGACCAATTTCACATATCGTCGCATTAACAGAGGGTTTTTTCGGGGGTTTTTTTAAATATTTATAGATATGACCAATACTGGGGCCCCCTTTTTTCCGTTATTAACTGTTTCCCCCAAATAAGTACAAATTCTGATTAGCACAATTAACTTTTCTCCCATTATACTTTTAAAGGTTTTTGATAAAATATCCGCCACCGCATTTTGAGTTCCAGGTCTTGTTTTCTATATTAAATTGCTAATTTTAGTGCCCATCTGATCATCCTACCGACAAATTTTTTTTTCCCTGGGTTTGACGTGTTAAGGCAGCGGATCGTAAAACTTTTTAAATTTGGGATCGCTCCCAAATTGTTTGGGAAATTTTTTCAACCCATACTACGCCAGACATTCTTTTCGGTTCCGTATAATTCCTCTCGAAATTTTTCAAGTAGTGGCCTATAACGGGCCTTTGTTCCCGATTGAGCTCTGCCCCAAACCGATTGATCTGGGATCTGTAAAACGAAGGGCTTTTAAAGTTCGGCAATTTTTTAAAATGGCGTCTTTTACGGCCGCCGCCCTTCAACCCCCGATCAGTGACCAACGAATTTTTTTTTTTCGTTTTAAAATTATAAAGGGGGTCCAAAAAATCAGAATAATTTTTAATAAATTTCGCGTACCACTGGGATATACCCAAAACTTTAACCTCCTTTGAATTCAGTGGTTTCACTTAGTATGGCTCGAACATTTTTCTCATCCGTTTTAATTCCTTTGCTACTAATAATTTAAACTTTAAATACCCCCAAATTTATTGCACCCAAATTTATATTTATCTTTTTTTAATGTCCAAACCTGCATCTTGCAACAACGAAAAAAATTTCTTAAAAGTCAAATTTAAATGAATGATGGAGACGTAAAAATTAGTCGTCCATATACACACTCCAAACTTCCCCCTTTCCCCTTTCCCCATTGCCTTTTTAAAAATTTGGGGGCTGCCCCCATAAAGGGGAAAGGCATCCACCGAAAGCATAAGGGAATTTTACTACGAATGCGGGGCTTAACAATAAGGGGGGTTTTCTGCCATTTGAAAAAATACCCACTTTTTGATCAAAAACATTAATGTCGTATGGGATCTTCGCAAAAACATCTATTAACGGGAAAGGGTATCGCGGGTACTTTGTATCAATTTTGTTTCCCATAGTCTACCGAAATTATATGCTACTGGGTTATCCGGTGGTAACCCCTTATTTTTTTTGCATAACAAACCTGACGCGTACGGAATTGAATTGGGAAAAACGTTTCTTCTCGTAACATTTTTTTATATGAAAATCAATTTTCGCTTTTTTCTGAGGGCATAACGTACGCCGAAACTACTGGTGGGTTACCCCGTGTCAATTTCTGGTATAAAACATGGTAAGACCTGGTTTGTCTGAGAATAATCCTTAAAACTTAAACAAATTTTGTAACCTGTTTTGTTTTTTTCCCCCAATTTTTTTAGAAAATCATTTAACATTTTCCTCTTCAACTGATTTTAACCCCCCCTATTTATCTGGGAACGGGGGCTTCAACGATTTTATCAAAGTCAAAAAACGATCCTTTATCCACTTATAAAAAAAAAACACCACGAATCATGGGGATTCCAAACCCCAAAAAGAAAACCAAAGGTTTTAAAAATCGGATCTGAATAATCAATTTAAATTCCTATATTTTGGATTTTGCCCCTTTGGGTGTATCACCTGAGCTCGCATTTTTTACTTGTTTATAAAAAAAAAATTTTTTATTTTCTTCCGATATAAAGATTTATCTGCTCCGGGTTCCAAAAAGTTTCAAAAGGTTTTTAAAAAATAGGGAAAGTAAGCTCCACTTTGATATAAAATACAAAAGAATTTGGGATATCCACCGCCGATTCCTTTGATTTGAACTTTTTAAATTTCCTTTTTCAATCGTCAACTTTTTCATCCTATCGCCTCGACTGAAATTTTCACTGAACCCCTATTTCTACTGTCCCTTTTTAAAATTATCATTTCGCTTTTCGAAAGGATCCCCCTTTTTTTGAATCCTGATCATCCTTCTGAAATCTATTCCCTGAACCACCATCGACGGCTATTTTCATAAGTACCTCTAGAATCATTTTGCCACATTTTTCTATCCCCCAACCCAGAATTTCCAGTTTCGGATTAGCATAAAAATTAGGCACCCTATGCGCGTTTGACTCTGTCTTTCCACATTATCATTTATTCTGCAAACCCCTTTTTAATTTGTAGAATACATCTCTTCAAATTTAGCTAATATTTCTAAAAGTTGTACCGTGTTCTGGGATTCCGAACTTCCACATAGTCCTGACTTGTGGTTCGAGTCTAACAAAAAATTGGATCAACCATTCCCGCATGCGACATCCAGCTCAAAAACTCTTATGTATTTTAGCAAATCGTAAACAAAATCTGTTGGTTCCATTTCTTCCCCTGCTGGGACGCGAAAAACCGCCTTCTAATTTTTCTTATTTTTGATTGCGGAAAGCTTTCGCTAATTCTGCCTTTGTCGTGAAACCCCGTGGCTGTATTTTTCTAGCACCGATCCAAATATCGAGTACAAACGAGCCCTTCCTGAGATGACTTTCCCTAAGCACATGCCAAGAATCGGAATTTCGAACTGTATTTGATTACCTATGGCCTCTAAGAATTCATTAATGTTCTCTGCCCCTGAAAAGACATTTCTGGTAAAATCCAAACCCTCCTGTATCCTAACCCAGAGTTATATTAAATGATTCAAAAGGGCCATTGCGACAAAAAGCCACGTTCGGTAGGCATGTCGTGGGGTTTTCCGCGTAAGTTAGAGGTGTGGGATTCTCGGAATGATGAGACATTCTATAATTCTTAATATGACTTTTATTAAGAATTTAACTTAAATTACTTAGATAACGAACAAACTTATATTAAGTAAGAATAAACCACAACACGTAGTCTTAACTAACTCAGATCGCGCAATTAGATCACTTATCAATATAAATATATTATATCTGCCTAATCTCGTCTCAATAATATACTAGCGTTCAGAATATAATCCTCCTACCTTGGTTGAATACTCAACGGTTCAATCACTTTCAGACATGCTGTTGGGCTTACGTGCAATAGTATGCACCTTGTAGTAATGGCTACATATCCGTGATTCCTTGGTAGGCCGTCAAATTACATTTCTACCTTTTCCAAACAGAACTTTCTCTAAATTGCCATTCTTGCTCACTAAACTTTCTATCCTTATAAAGGTTATCTTATTTGCATCTATGCTTCGTTTCACTTCTTGGATTTGGGTTGGAAAAGTTTTGCCTTTAATCGTGGCCGTCAAAGAACATAGAGGTTATGTTAGAAGAAGAACGCGAGAGATGTCACAACACATATTGTTAACAACTTCATCACTAACGCTATTTTTCAAACTGACTATGTCCCCCGCTCCTCTCACTCGCATCAGGGATTGTTAACTACATTAAAAAGATCAAAATTAAAAAGTTACCTGGCAGAGATATGGTCACAAATAAAATGTTAAATAACCTACCTATTTTACCGATCTTTACTATAACTAACATCATTGAAAATATGTTTAAACTCTTTTACTTTCCAAAAGTCTGGAAAACAGAGTCGGTTATCCCGATTCTGAAACCAGGTAAGGACACGACAAATGTTCAAAATTATAGAACTATCTCACTGCTACCTATCCTCAGCAAAGTATCTAAAAAATTATCCTCAATAGGATAAATGACCATATCCTTACTAACAACCTTCTCATCCTGGAGCAGCGCGGCTTCCGAGCTGAGCTCTTCACATCGCACCAACTACTCAGAACAGTTGAGTATATCAAATCTGGAAAAAGATGAAGTAAGCACACTGGTGCGGTCTTCCTCGACATCCAGAAAGCGTTTGACAAGAGTCTGGCATACTGGCCTACTCTACAAACTTATTAACTATGACCTCCCTCCACAAATCACCCTCCTGATTAACTCCTATCTTACTAACAGAAATTTCGCAGTTTAAATAACACTCTCTCTAACCTAAGATTTATAAACTGTGGTGTTCCACCAGGCGCAATTTTGGCCCCGACCCTATTTAATCTTTATGTTAACGATATTCCACAAACAGAAAACACAATTCTTTGTATTTATGCTGATGACACTGCGGTGATGAGTCAAAGTCAAAACCCTACACTAATTGCACATTACCTCAACATACACATTGCTCTCCTCGAAGAATGGTATAACGACTGAAAAATTGCAATAAATGCATCAAAAACTGAAGTGATCTTCTTTTCTAACATTAAAAAGCTCCCAAAAATTTATGTAAATGATCTACTTATACCCTGGTCTCAACATACTAAGTACCTAGGCGTTATCCTAGTTCAGGGATGTGAAACACGCGACCCGCGGGCCGTATGTAGCCTGCCAGTACATAAGTTGCGGCCTGCTGACTCTTTTTAAAATTTTTTTAAATATCAGGTTCTTAAAGACTTTTCATTTTGAAATTAATTTGAGGGTAAATTTATATATATATATATAGGCTTATTCTCTACAAACAAAGAGATAACATCCAACAATCACATTCGAAAAACACATACACAGTAGGAAAATCACACAATGAAGGACATATGAGTAACCGAGATTAAAAATTAATAAATGGATGCTGCAGTGTTATAAACATTGCTGACTTAGGACAGCTAATATATAAAATAATTTATATAAAAGTGGGTTTGAGTATGTTTTTTGGCCAGCCAACCTTCCCCCTTTATGTAAATACACTCACTTGAAAAAGTTAAGCACGAAGATGTAAAATTCAAAAAAATCAACTAATACTGCTCTGGTTGAAACAAAATTTGGCAGTAAAGTAGCATATATATTTATACATAAAATAAAATCAATAATTATATACAGAAATACAAACAATATTAAATTTTTGTAAGTTATCAGATAATGTCATACTGGAGACTTAAACAGAATTATGTATAAAATGAAAATAAACAGCATAAAATGAAAAAAAAGGAAAATAGGGTATGTGATCCCCCCTCCTCTGTATGCAAAGTTTACACCTTCTGACCATGCTTTCAATTAGGTGTGCGACGTGGTTGCAATTCGTTGACCATATCGTGGGGTTTCAGCGTAAGTTAGAGGTGTGAGATTCTCGAAATGATGAGACATTTTAGAATTCTTAATGTGACTTTTATTAAGAATTTAACTTAAATTACTTATATATCGAACAAACTTATATTAAGTGAGAATAAACCAAAACACATAACGTAATTAACACAGATCGCGCAATTAGATCACTTATCAATATAATTATACTATATCCGCCTACTCTCACAATCTTAATAATATATTCGCATTCAGAATATAATCTTCCTACCTTGGTTTCTACGCAACGTCCAATCCACTTCAGATATTTCTCTAAGCTGGCGTACAATGGTATGTACCTTGGATGAATGGCGAGATTTTCCTGATTCCTAGGTAAGCCGTCAATTTACACTACTATCTTCTCTGAACTTAACTTTCTCTAAATTGCCATCCCGCTTACTAAAACTTCTGTCCTTTTAAAGGTTATCTTATTTGCATCTATCCTTCGTTTCACTTCTTGGATTTGGGTTGGAAAAGATTTGCCATTAATCGTGGCCGTCAAAGAACACAGAGGTTATGTTAGAGAAAGGACGCGTGAGATGTCACAGGTGGTCAATCACCGCAGAATTAAGCAACCGCCATTCTTCTTGTAGAGCAGTTTCCAGCTCAATAAGAGTGGCTGGAGGTGGGAAACGTGAAGGTACAGAACGGCCGAGAGCATCCCAAAGATTTGCAATTAGATTAAGGTCGGGCGAATATGCTTTCCACTCCATACGAGCAATCCCTTCACTCTCCAGGTTGTCATCGATGATGTCAGCTCTATGGGGACGTGCGTTATCATCCATTCAAACAAATTAGGGCCAACTGCTGCAGCGTACAATCTCAAAATGGGTTCTAGGATTTGATCTCGATACCGGACAGCCGTTACAGAACCCCGTTTAAAGATGTGCAGGTCGGTGCGGTATCCTAATGAAATCCCTGCCCACACCATAATGCTTTCGCCTCGGAATGCGTGGATGTCGTGATGTTTGGTG
>BMAV01021411.1:0-28489 GCA_019973955.1 Trichonephila inaurata madagascariensis | reverse complement strand
AAGCATTTAAAGAAAGAAAATCATTCGGACCCGATCTCGTGGATATGCGTTTCACTTGAACACTAACTCATCTATATCTCTTCGTTGAATGGGCATTGTGTTTTCGGCATCTGGACTGTAAGACAGTCCTCAATCCCATATCATGATAAGTCTATGATGGGGAGATCGTTGGGGTACGATTCGGAGTACATAGTCCTTCCGGACTCTAACCTCCTATCCTGGAATGAAGATGACTGTGAAAAATTACCAATGCCCATTTTAAATATGATAAGTAAATTTAAAATTTAATATTAAAATTATAAAAACAAAAAGCTCTTTTAAGAGCTAGAAAATGGAAAAATAGTGCTGAGATTTGTGGGCGGAGCAAGGCCGTCCAATCAGGGCGCAGCAGAGACCAGGATCAGAAAAGTAAGGGGAGAAAATGAAGTTCGGGGAATATTCATTACGTTGAGAGGGAGCGTTCCTATTGGCCGAGCCAGAGGTTCGGCTAATAGGGTATAAGTAGTTTTAGAAAAATGGGTAGCCAATCAGAGGTAACTTGCGATACAACAGAGTTGGAACGCAGGTAATGAAAATTGAAAAAGGGGAAAAATTAATCAAAATCTGGGTTGACCAAGACATCTCTTGGCCTTCTGACGGAAAAGTGAGAGAAATAATTTGGAATATTTTGAATAGATGGGTTGTTATGCCCATCTATATCATTAAAGAAATTAGTGGAAAGTTTGCGGATCGTTTGTCTAATAGTAGGGATTTTACATGCTGACCTAAGGTCAACATTTCTCATGTACCAATGAGCATTTAGAATTTGCCTGATTATTACATTTTGGGAACTTTCAAGTAAATTAATGTTGGTTCTTGCTGCGTGTCCCCAGACCGGGGAGGCATAAGTTAGGAGGGGTTTTAGGATCAGAGTGTAGATAAGCAGTTTGTTACGTCTACTTAATTTAGACTTTCGACAGATAAGGGAAAAATCTGTTGGCTTTTGTTTGGGTTTAAAACTTGGGCGAATGTTAACCCGGGAATAACTCTGGGTGTAGCATTCTGTTTGTTTTCATTACTGTTTCTATTTCTATTTTCGTTTGCGGTTTTTCCGGATCCCTTACGGGGCTTGGGGAAAAGGGGGCACTCGGTTGAGGAAGCCATATGTCCTCTATTCTGACAGTTTATGCAGAGGGGATTTTCAATTTTTTCTTTAATTTCACATTGTCCTGTCCTGTGGTTTTCACCACATTTCAGGCAACGCGTTTTCATGTGACAGTTGTGGCTTGCATGATGGAAATTATTGCAATTATAGCATTGCGTTATCCTATTGCTTTTCTTAAATGGGTCAAGTTTAATTTGCATGTAGAGGCAACTACGAACTTGGAAAATGTCATTGACATTTTCGTCTCGAGTCACCTCTATCATGAAGATAGGGAGCTTAGCTTTTGTTGCGAACTTCTTAAGTTGCGCAACTTTTTCTATTTTAATTCCCTTGGATATTAAGTCTTGAAAGTTGAGTGAAAATTTTGACTTGGGTGAGAGCTTAGAGACTGCTCTCTGATTGGGTGCTGGGTACAGTGATAAGTGACTCCAATTCGCTGCCCTGGGGCTGAGATACAGTTCATGGGGAGGCGCTTGTCCAGTGGGAAAGAAGGAGAGAAAAAATATTGACTAAAAATTATGAAATTTAATTAATAGCAGACTAAGATGCAATAAAATTGTGCATTCAGAAAAGATATTAAGAGGAGGGTTGTAAGAATTAGAAATTCTTCTTGGCCTTTTTAAATATTATCATTTGGGGTGTAAGGAATTAGGTGCATATTAGAATTATTGGTATCCAGGTAGAGGCGTTAAAGAAGTTGATTGCAATATTCACGGTCATAAGGTTCTAAAGCTATTATATAATTTTTAAAGAGCATTGCGTGTCGTCATTGCGCATATATCATAGCTTTGACGATCATACGAATAAGAGAATTTTGCCCAGGTGTAAAGTTTATCGAAAATGTTTGTATTGGCCAGCATATCCCCAAACTGGACAAGCGTAAGCTATAATTGGGCTTTAACGGCTGTATAGAGAGAAGCACTTTGTTTCTATACTTAAATATGAGTTCCGGCCTATTGAGGTGAAATTTAAACATGATTTTCAGGAACTTATCACTTGAGCGTATGAGATATGATTTTTCAGGTAAGATTGAGCATCGAAAATAATTCAGAATGTTGGCTTCCTGAGACAGGGGATCTGTTGTTGTACATTATGAGCGGTGGTGGCAAAGTGCTTTTGTGAAAATAGTAATCATTTTATCATGGTAGTTTGTAAGAGGAGAAGGTGTTTGTTTTATATATAATGCGTAGGATATTGTCAGGATTTTTGTATGTTGTGTGGATGGTAGTGTCGTCGGCGTAAGGTTGATTTTAGTAAGCGGTAATTGGGAATATCATTTGTATATAGATTGAAAAGAAAAGGGGCCCGGAAGCAAGCTACGCTATCAGACACCCTGCAGAGACATTGTGAGAGTTAGATAACGACTCGTTAACTCTAATTTTAAAGAGGCGGTTGGTTAGATATGAGTGAATGAGGTGAATCAGAGGGGGAGGTAGATTAGGATATTAGTTTGAAAGTGAGTCCATTAATCCAAACACGGTCGAAACTTTCTGGACATCCAGAAATACAGCTCCCGTGCTTTTTCTTTTTCACCAAACCTTCGAATACACGTTCAGTTAGTTGTAATAGCGGATGTAGGGTAGAGTTTGTTAGTAAAACCACTGTAGTTTGGGATTTAGAAAGGTTATTATCGTTAATGAATGTTTCATTCTGTGTAGAATAATAGATTCTGTGTCAGTTTACTAAAAGTTGATAAGAGAATTGGTCTGTAACTAGTATTAGCTAATTTTGGGTCTTTGCCGGGTTTACTAATTGGAAAAATAATGGCTTCCTTCCAGTTGTCTGGAAAGTGATGAAATTTTAGAATTTTTATTAATGTGAGAATATGGATTAGAATAAGGATTAATTTGATTGGAAAGTTTTTTTAACATGCGGTTAGTGGTGGCGTCTTTACCGAGGGGCCTTTCTGGGATTAACATGCTTAATGTAGTGAATAATTTCATCAGGAAGAGCAGGTTCAAGGAAGGAGGTAAGAGGTGGAAAGAAAATTATTTACAGTGGTGAAGATTATTTCATCATTTTGGCTATATTCATCGTTATCTCGGTCATTTTTCAACAAAGTTATTTTGATATTAGTGGCTTAAGTAAGTGCTTTCTGTTGATCTGTGATGGCTGTACGCATTTACTTTCTAATTAAAGAGGAATTTACGGCCTTTTTATTTTTAAAAATCTCTTTGCGTTCGCCAAAGGCTATTATGCAGTGGTAGTGCTTCCAGTCTTTTTACCCGAATATTATTATTGTAATTTTAAGTTCTTCTTTTTTGAGGATCTGATTGTGCTTTGTTGTTGTAGTGTGTGTTTTTTGAAAACAGGATTAAGGGGTCTGATGATATCTTTTACGAAAGTAGTTTTTGACTTTAATGAGCTGGTTTTATGTGATGTGGAGTGAAGTACGGCGGTCGTTTTCTGTGGTCGGGAGACGTGGCTATGAGTTTCGATGACCGCGTCGGTGAACCTGCGATTTTGCACTCCTAAGTCGTTGGTATTATTGTGTTATTGTTAGGATGATAGTCAAAGAGAGATTATTGTTTAAATTAGTTTTAAAATCATTCCAGTTAGTGGAAATCGCTCTTGGGTTAGAGGGTTCTTCTGCTAGTTTGAGAGTTAAAGTAGAGGAAAATAGGGTTGTGATCTGACGAGAGATCGCTGATTGATTGATCGTAAAGGGGTAGTAAAATTTTTGTATAGAGCGATATCTATTGTATTAGCAGAGTTATAACAAATCTAGTAGGAGTAGGGAAAGGCTATGTTTAAGTTTAGCATATTGGCAAGAGGTAAAGAGGTGCCTACACTCTGTTAGTATTTACGTTACAATTCCATGCATTGTGGGTGGCGTTAAAATCCTGCCGAAAAGAGCTACAATTACTGGCTGTTTGAATAAAGAGTACTCAATGTCTATTGTAAACAAGTTTCGTCAGATGAAGGGGAATATAAACACTTGTAATGAAGTGGGTCATGCTTAAGAGGGTTAGTATAATATTAGTGGCCTCCATAGCGCGGAGGAGGGGGGGTGGGGAGACAATGATGCTTTAAGGTAGATTTTTGACTAGAATGAGAGTTCCACACCGGCAGTCCGCGGCCCAAATCACCAATGTTCTTATCGTTTCTATGGCAGGTGTAGTTGGCACGTATTAAATGTGTGAGAGGGTCTCAGGTGGGTTTCTTGAATAAGAAAGATATCTGAGAGTGCTTCTCTATGAACATGCGTAATTCAGCATTACGTTTTAGCAAACCGTTTGCGTTCAGAACACAAACTGAAAGGAGGCCAATTAATTGAGGAATTATACGTATTATTAACGTTGGCCCAAGATGCCTCTATTTGGGCGTACATCTGAGGGATTTGGATTTAGTTTGTTGATTATTACTGTTTAAATTATTGTTGTTGCATAAATTTGCGATAGCTGCATGAGACAATGCATTGTCATTTTACAGCGTAAACTTACAATATTAAGAGTATTGCCTTTATTAAAGTTACTTCTATGGTTGAAATTTGGAATATTTGGAAAATTGTGCTGCTACTGTTATATTATCTGTTTGAAGGGAATTGTTTTTCTGGCCTCAGTTTGTGTTGAAAATCAGGTCCTCTGATGTCGCCATTTGTGGGATGCTTTTGAGTTAAGAATCCGTTTGCAACTTGGGCATAGGTAATGTTTGGCCGTACTAAACTATTGTATATATTTGAAAATGAATTACTTTTATTTTTTCGCGGCTCCTTTTTGGGGGTTTGGGGAGGAAAGAGGGACAGCCTTTGTAGTTTTGCCATATGTCCAAAGACCTGGCAATTAGCCACAATAGGCTGTTTCAACTTTGTTTAATTGGGCAGTCACGGGTGATGTGGTTTCACCACATTTCAGGCATCTAGCGGTGGTAGCAGTTCTCAGGCTGTGATTAAAATTAACAGGTGTAACATTGCGTTACACCCTTTCCGTTAATCCCTCGACTCTGATGCTAAGGTGGCTGAGAGTTTTGAGATCAAAAATTTTTAAGTCATCACAGGTTGCGGGGAGTGTTATTAAAATAGGAGAGGCGTTTTGTTTTCTACCTACTAGCTGATTTACTCTTTCAGGCGTGTAGCCGAGTGACTCTAAGTCCTCTTTAATTTCATCAGGATTTGTGGTACGTGGGAGGCCTTTTATTACCACTTTGATTGGGCGTTCGGTTTTAGGTTTTATTGTGTAGAATTGAAATTTAAGTTGTTTAAGTAGTTGTACTACTTGTCTTCTTTCTTCGGAGCTATCGGAGTATAGTTTTAGGAAGTCACCCGTTAGTCGGGATCTTATTTTAGGGAATTTCTTGAAAGTTATTGCCATTTTAAGGCTTTATAATTTTTCTCTACTAACAGCATGACTGGTGGGGGGAGTTGGGCTTGAGCAGTGCTCTGATTGGTCGGATTTTTTGGCTCGGTATTGGAGTTTCGGATTTGGGGCGGGGGATTATTTTCGTTGACTTCAGAACCTGGATTTTCTGGGTTGATATCGTTTTCGTCCTGTGACAGGGCGTATTTATTAGGAGATAAATTAATCTCCTCATTTCAGGAGTGATTGCTTACTATTTTTACGTGCGGTTTTTCCTTAATGGAGGATACTCGTAAGATGAGACATCCTTTCCTAACTTTTGCCCTGATTATTTACATTATTACCTCCTAGGGGTATTTGTAAATTCTTAGTAGGAGGAGATTTTACAGGGGTTTTTCATGATGAGGGCAGCCAGGGGGTTGTACATGGGGGTAGAGGTCAATATCACTTACCCGCTAAGGCCATGGTTACTTCTATCTCTTGCAGCTCGGTAGGTGCTCTTGTATAGAGGCTCTTCAGGGGTGTGGTCGGGCATTTGTCGGAGTGAGGTCGACGCATGTCTGTGGCATCTCCGGATAGTCTCCATCTTTGCCAGTTGAGCTTTGTTTGTATTTAACTGCTCACATGTAAGGAAACTGGGGCGATGGAGGGCGTGAAGAGTTCCTTTGCATCATAACCTTTGTTCAGTTCCATATCAGTAGGTAAGTTTGCCATGTCCCGGGTCGATTCCGTAATTAGCGAGGGGAGAGAAGTGTTAGAGTCTGCTCTGTCTAGAAATAGCCCTGATGGGGCTGCAGAAGTCAGATGCTCATAGTTTGACGATAGCTGGGAGGGTTGCCAGAAGCAACTCTGCTCTGAGCGTTTGCCGTCCTAGTGCGTGACCGTAGAGTCTGCGTATAGATGACACGTCCACACTCTTCGATCTGATCGTGATTGATCGTCTATATCTCTTCGTCATCTGCAGTTCTGTATTTATAGCACGTCATCAGTTGCATTTAGGTGTTACCCAGCTGCAAATGACCTAAACGTCCACGGATCGAGTTTGAAACTCGAATCGAGATCACAACAACACAGTAGTGGAAAAACATTAACTAGTTTTTACTATAAACTAACAGAAAAATTAAGCAAAGAGGAAAAGGAAATAATTACACTTCAAAATCCCAAAAGTATTATATAAATATCAAACTATGTATGTACAAATGATACGTTTGAATCCATTTAAAACACTTTTCGTAGAAAATAAGTTTTAGAATAAAACTATTTTATATGTAAGAGAAAACAAGTATAATGTATATAAAAAAAATAGTTTTTAAATCAATTCCTACTTAGATCAACAACGAAAAATTTTATTTTAGCTACTTTTTATTAAATAGTAACAATTAATATAAATATGTATATACATAGGACACAGAATCACAACATTAAGTGGTAATTAGTTTTTTAATTATCTTTAAAGTATCGTATTGTCCTTTTAATTTCAGTCCAACTGAATGCTTTAACACGTGAGAAAAAAACCTTTTCAAGTTTTGACACAAGTCGCCAACGTGGCTGTATTTGTAATTCTTTAAATATAATTAGTTTTAATCAATTAAATTTTTATTAATTAAAATTAAATTATTGTATTGTCATCCAAATTGATCCTGTATATAAAATTTCAGCTCAATTCAGCGCTTTAAAATGTATTTTATTAAAGATTGAAAATTCTACCAAGATAAATAAATATACATATATATAAATAAATAAATATATATAGAGAGAGACAATGCTAGCTAATAGTAGGAATTGAAAAACGTAACGTATGAATATCAAACTGTGCACAAGTGATACATTTGAGTCTGTTTAAAACACAGTTCGTTTAAAATAAATTACCACACACATAGTGGTTATATCTTAGTATAATAAGGTTAAATCTTAGTATAGTATGGTTAAATCTTAGTATATATATATAGTATGATTGAATCTGGTATAGAGGTAGTGGTTAAATCTTATCTTAACTCGAATATATGCAAAACGATTACAATTTTTCCTCACAAATATTGTTGAAAAATATTTTTAAATTACTTTCTAAAACTTTAATCAAATAGAGAATTCATCTATTGGTCAACTTTTTTAATAATCTGTTTCAAACTTCTTTTAAGTATTTTTTTTTTATATGAGACAAGTACATGTGCCTGTTTTACGCACAGGCATTTGTTGTTGGAATAAAAGGCTCCTGAATGTCCTTCATGCAAAGTTTCGTACTCTGTTCGTCACATTTTGGTAGATATTGTCCTGTTTTTAATCATTATAACATCCTTTTTTTTTTCATTCATCTGTTTTATCTGTCTCTGACTTGGTGGGGGATCCCCCCACACACACGCGAGCTCACCAGAATCTATTTGTTTCCACTTTTAAGATTGGATTTTTATATTTAATTTGAATTATAATTTTAAACAGTGTTTTAACCAGTACTTAGATACCAGGTAGGATTCAAAAGTTCACGAGATCAGTCGGTAACGTGAAAAATTTTTGCAGTCGAGCGACTACGATAACATTTCTTCGAATCACTGCATTCTTCCCCTTTTCTAAAAAAGATTGTCCTAAATCACGTGGTCGGTGACTTGCCACGGAGTCGTATTTTGTAGGTGGATGCATTTAGTGCATTTAGTAGCCGGCGATTGAAAGAAATAGCGTTTGTTGAGCAGAGAATAATATCAAATTTTGTGTTAGCTTGGAAAAGAGTGCTACGAAGACTTAGGAAATGTCGAAGTATGTTTAACCCTTTATCTGCCGCATTATAATTTACTGCAGTTTTTTTCATACAATATATATTTTTTTTTATCACTGCATTGAAAATTAAGAGATATATATAAACAAAATACTCAACTTTGGGAAATTGTGAAATTAATTATATCCACTGCTCACTTAAAATAAAAGGTTAAATCGTTTTCTATCCTCATTAACATACAAAAAAAATAAGACAATTTTTGCAATTGGCTGAAAACGCAATTTCTGCTATAAAACTATTCGCCTTCCCACTAAATTACTCATCATGGAACCCGTGCTGCCATATATCATGGAAGAGTGGATTTCAAAGAATATTCCTGTAAGTATTGTCAAAATATTCGTAAAATTGGTTATTCTATGTTATTTTAAAGTGAGTGGTACTTATAAGTACCGCAAGCGCGCGTCGGTAGATAAAGGGTTAAGGCAGTGATACATTATCGCGAACGCAAGATTTTGAATTTGAACGCAACACGTTTCTGAGAAGGCAGGAAAGTGTCAAAGTTGACGAACGCTCTGGACGTCCATCGAATTCCCTCACCGCTGAAAGCATTGAAAAGTTTTCTACGGCGGCTTCAAAACATGACGGGGTGAAAATGAAAACAACTGTTTTGCCGCATCCTTCGTACTCCCCTGATTTCACTCCCTGAAACTTCAGAATATTTCTTGAGCTGGCTCGTTACTTGTAACGTTGTCAATTCCAATTTGTAGATGAAGTTATGTGCATCGCAGGCTGAATTAAAGGACAAGGCTAAAAAGGGATTCCAGAAATGTTTCGAAGAATTTACAAGCGATGGCAAAAGTGTACTGTTGCTCAAGGGTCTTATTTCGAAAGAGATGTTTCAATAACTTAACTGGTAATATTTTTTAAGTTATAAGCAGGACTCAGACTGGGAACTTTTGAATCCCACGTATATGTATGCATGCATATATTTTTATTTATACATATTTTGAGTCTTTTAAAATTTTAACGAATGTCTGGTCCAGTTTTGCCAAAATTGGCTCTTGTACCATAAACTCACTCTCTCACCCCCTGTGAAAACATATAGGAACATAATTTTGAGATTATGCCAGTGTTTCTCAAAGTGTGGGGCGCTCCCTCCTGGGGGGCGCGAGCATATCGAAAATAAAAGATTAAAAAAAATTAATTTACTGTAATGAAGTAAGAAAATACTTTCTGACATAATGATTGATTGAATATTAACGTCGCACTGTTCAGCAACACGAGGGCTTTTGGCGACGGACCACGTAATTTTGAACCATGGTCAAGTGACTTGACGACACCTGAGCTGGCACTCTTCCTGACTACCACACCACACCAGCTTCCGACAGATTTAACGTGCATCGCTGCCCCTACGCGGCGGGTCTTTAGTGCGGTACTGGGCTCGAACTCAGACAAGGCAAGCCACTTGTCCGATACCTATACCAATTTCGGCTACCGCGGCCACCTTTCTGACATAAGAAATACTAATATTTACACTGATAGAATTTATTAGTATTACTTCATCAAAACATAAAAGCTTCATTTCGATACATTCATTAGCTGTCTGATCCTATAAATAAATAAAAACATCACACATTTTGTTTGATTTGCTGTAATCCCACGATGAGAGATTTTTTTACCGAGTTTTCTCTTTTTAAATCTAAAATACTATTTCTCAGAGAAAAGACAAACCCCAGACCCAGAGAAATATTCTAGGAAGATAAAAAATTCATCTGTTTGACCTTCGGTTTACTGCTATGGTTAGTTTGTTCCTTTTTTTATGCCTTTAATATTTTTCATTTAGGAAGTTGTAAATAATGCGCCCATAATGAAAGAGTTATATAACATTTCGTAAAGCAGAGAAAAACATTTGAAGGATTATTTGGCCAATATTTATTTTTATAGTATTTTGAAACATATAAAGCATGATGAAAAAACGTTTTAAATAATTCATTTTTTAGATCTTAATATTCGTAGTTTTACATTGATTAAACATTTAACCCGGGAGCGTTCGCGCAAGTACAAACTACCAAAAAATTTGAACAAAACATGATAGTTTTGCTTGCAGATATTATTCCTGTAACGTTAGTGAAGAGTTTCTGTGATTGTGTCCCTTATTAAGGTCGCGTGTACCTAGGAAACGTTTCACTGGTTCGATTGAATTTTTCTCAAATTAATAATGAAGAAAGTAGGTAAGTATCCTTTCTCTTCGTTAAATTATTCACTGGAATTGTGATTTTTATTTTGTACAATAAAATAATTGTTAAAAAAATCTTCGACTATTACCATTAGTATCGAATGCGCTGTCTGCCCCCTGGTTAAAACATTTTGAAGTCTTCGTTTTAAATATTAAAAATAACACAATTATTCTTTATCGGTATTTTTTACATTCTTTTTCATTATTTAACATTAATAATAAATGCTAATTTGTGAGGATTACACACACACACAGTTCGTTTAAATCTATTTATAATATGAGCATTCATTAAAAAAATCATTTTTACATTTTTGTATTCATTGCCGTGCTCTTGGTTTTATTCTCCTTACAATTCCGCAAATGCCGACTGGGTTGCGTAGTTGGTTTGTCGCGGGCCATCTGCACCTAAGTTTACGGGTTCGACCCCAGCCCATGTCGGTGGATTTTCATGATGCAAAAAATCGACAGTGGTCATGAACGGCCATGTCGTATGAATATTAGGCATGTAAAACTCTTGAAGTGCCCGTTTGGCTCTTGGCCGCCAAAAATTTTTAAAAGAAATTCTTAAGTTCAATTTTGCATCGTCAGAGCTCAGTAGCCTCCTCTGAGGAGGAAACTGGGCATCAAATTACTTGCGGCAATTGGTATCGCCTATTATACGGTGCCGCACTAAAAGTGATACTTGTGCTCCTGGGAATAAGCTAGGGTCTGCAGGTTGTAAAAATACCAACATTTGCTATTACATCGCTTAGCGCAGATGTCGGATATTTGCCAAGACTACGCAGACGTTCGCCAGAATGCTAATTGTGACGGATGGGCGATAAGAGAGCAACAGTAGCGCACACAGGAATTTTTCAAGGGGGGCTAGGGTTGAAAAGTTCACCATTCTTGTATCATGCTATTTTTGATTTTGTCGATTTTCGAAACAAAAGCACAGTAAAACGAATTATTAGTCAAATACCAGTATTAATTAATAATAAAATTTATCATTAATAACAAATATTTAATTAAATTTTACGTATTATATACTTAGAATTATAACCAATCGGAAAAAGTAAGGCTTTGGGTTCCTGAACCCTCCCAGGTGCGCCACTGGAGCAACAACATAGACTAGACTAATTTCTAATGACATTTAAACTAGAAATGGATGATGAAAGAAATATATATCTTTAAATAAATATCATTTTGCAATCTGTTCCAATTTAAAAAATTATAGGATACGAAAAATAACATGATAATTATCGTATTACTTAAAAAAGTAATTTGTTTAAAGGTACATATATTACTTATAAAGTAATTTGCTTAAATATATATATTGCTTAAAAAGTAACAAATACAAAATTCTAATACTTTCTTCTGAATTTGTACCAAGGAGTATTTAAGATCGTATGGTAGCTTTAGCGACAAAGTGCATTATTATTGTATAAGGGGGGCGCGATAAAAATTATGATTGAAAATTGGGTCGCGAGTAGTGAAAGTTTAAGAAGCACTGGATTATGCAGTTTAAGAATTGAAAACAAATTGTTGTTCTAAATAAAAAAAGGTGGTTTTCCAAGTTTAAAAAAAAAAACTTTTTAATTCAGGAAACAAAAAAAAACAAAATGTAATAATGGTGTATCTTTAGCCAACAACATTGAAAGAAAAAAACAGAGCCCTGATAAAAAAATTACTCATGTTTTTTCAATAAATAAATCTTAGAAAAACTAATAAAACCCTTTTGAAGTTTGGGATTAAGCTTTTTTTTTTAAGAAAATTCATCCAATTGAAAAAATTTTAATTGAGTACTTATTAAAGCCGGGGATATAGAAAAATTACTTTTGGGGATTTATTAACGCACACATTTTTTTAACAATTAACGAGTACTAATATAACAGATGCAAATTTACCATCAGTTTGAATTTTGAAATGACAATAAGGCAATTTATGAAATCAAAATTTTGCATCACAAAAAATATTTTGGTTTTCTGTTTTGGGCATCAAAAGGGTTAAATCCGAAAAGGAAATGATATTCTAATTTCTAAAATCGCCAATTATTGAAAATTTTTACTGTGCATATAGTAAAAATATTTCAACATTTATCAAAACCAACATTTGCAATGAAAGACACCGAAACATCTATAAAATTTAAATTTCCCAAAATCCCAAAATTTTTTGTCATATTTATTTATTTTAATCTGTTTAAATATAAATCACAGTGTTTTAACCTTCGAATTAAACCAGAATAAATATTAATTAAATGCATAAAAAAAAATACAATCTAAACATTGCCATCCTTTTGGGCTACTTTTACCAAAACATAAAAAATACAAAGAGATAGAAAAAAATTTTAAACCTGAATGGGGAAGGGAAAATATCAGGAGATTTCAACATCTAA
This sequence comes from Trichonephila inaurata madagascariensis, assembly GCA_019973955.1. NCBI lineage: Eukaryota > Metazoa > Arthropoda > Arachnida > Araneae > Nephilidae > Trichonephila > Trichonephila inaurata. The sequence continues at coordinate 15,733 of BMAV01021411.1, read as the reverse complement.
CCATTTGTTTCAAAATTTTTTCTTGAAATGCGTCAGAGGAAAATAATATAAGAAAGAAATTTATTTAAATTTTAAAAAACAAGAAATAAAATAATGAACATAAATGAAATAACATAATAAAAATATGAAAACATGAAGATCGAATTTATGAAAAATAAAAAGAACCTAGCGAATCAAAAGCAATTTGACTTGGGCCGAATAAGTGGGGGTTAAAAAAAATTTTAAGGCGCCAACCTTCCCTTTGCAAACCCCGGAGGAAAACCCAAAAAATATAAATAAAATTCAAAGCATATAAAAAACCCCAGAAAGTATGAGAAAAAAACCCCTTTTCTATTCTACAAAAAAATTTTCCAAAAAAATTAAAAGAAAAAATTTAAAAAAAAATTTAAATAAGAAAAAGGGTTTTCAAAAAAAAAATTTGCAAAAATTTATCACAGAGCTTTTTCCAAAAGAGCCAATAGTTTTTAAATTTAAAGGAAAGCATTTTTTTTATATATATATATCTATCTTTCAAAACATATTAATCAAATGAATATTAATGACGCATTGATGTATCAAATATTAAGTATTTGATAAAAGGATGAATCATATTGAAATAATAAATAAAGTATATCAGGTCTTATTGTCAAGAAGCTTAACTCATTACCTAATTTCGTAATATTTCAGACACATTTTTCCCCAGCGCCATTAGGAGGTCCTAAAATTTTTTTACGCAAAAAAGTTTGCTTTGGGGTGAACCCAAGGCATTCTTTGTCCCCAAAAACCGCCCCCAAGAACAAAAACCCCACGCGTTATTTAGGGTTTAAAATTTCCCTCAAAAGATAGTCACTTGTTTTTCGGAAATTTTTAATTGTCTGCAGCCACGAATAACTGAGAAGCAGTCTCCAAGTCAAATCTTCTAAAATGTCGGGGGGTATATATAAAGAAATAAAAATATTTGCTTCCAATTAGTAATATCGACACTACCCGTCGTTTTTTTTGTAATTTTAAACATTTCTTTTTAATAATGACGATGTGTCGGATGCTTTTATGCACTGAAAATGTATGAGTTGACGTGCACAATTCCGTGTCGCAGAACAATCCATCAGAGTACATAGACCTCAAAGATTCTGTTAATCCAATTGAAGGGGCATTTAATCTCTCTTCTGCTCTTGTTTCATGGTCAAATTTCGAATCAATGATTCCATTCTCATTTCTTGTAATTCCGTCAAAAATAAAATGAGTCGGAAATTCACATTCACAGTTCAAAGATAGTATATCGTTTGGTAAGTATTTATCCTTTTTTCCTATCAAACTTTTTTTTTACAAGTACTAATTTCCCATCTTCTAAAAGATATTACTGAAAATCCAGCCGTCCAAAAAATTTAAAACTGCTTCCCATAGTATTCATTAAAAAAAAAGTTGAATCTGAAATATTTTACTTTTGGGTTATAAGATTTTTACGGATGTTAATTTGTTCATCGCAAAACCCCCGCAAATATAATTTCCAAAAATTACCATATCATCTCCAAGAGCAGACTTTATTCCGTAAACTTTTGTCTGAGAGGTTCCCATCTTGCTGAAATTTTCGATGTTCCATATAAAAGACAATTTTTCCACTTTAATAATCGTATTTGCAAACATTTTTACACTTCCCATATTTATTCTACCACTTATCCATACCCTACAATAAGCTGTTAAAATGTCTTGGGGCAGACACTTGGGAAGAAATACTTCTCTCAGTTTGAATTGACATGTTCCTTTCGCTTCACCATTCTTAAATGAATCTTTCAAAGCGACACTCGGTTGCAATACTGCACCTTCCTCCGTAAGGAATGAAAACTCAAAATTTATTTCTATGCTCTTTGGTCCTTTACTATATTCATACCTTTTAAGATAATAAGCAATGTAGTTTGCAACATTTTCTCCTTTTGGATACAACAATAGCCTCCATTGGGTCCTATCTATCTTGTCCAGGGTAAAAATTGGACTTTCGATTTTCTCCCCCGTTCTATGCCAGGCACTGCTGAAATTTTCTATTTTCCATAGAAAAGTATATCCTTCTCTTTTCAAATTCATTTTAAAAATTTTGCTGTCGAGTACAGACTATCCGGAGGTGTTGATTTAGAGAAAACTAAATTTCGCAAATGCAGAAACTACAATGAGTATTATCGCTATTTCTAAAAGATAAAAATAAGAAAACACTCTTTCTACTTAGATAATCCTTTATCATTCCAGAAAGTTCCGCATATATATAATGTTAAACTACACACGTACACACACACACAATTCGTCTCTCCTAAAACGAAACTTTCATATCTTTTGAGCTTCCCACTTTTGAGATCCAACGTAGAATGTGAAGTATTGTCAAACTTGGCGGGAAAATTGAAATTTTGTGCTGATTGGAACACATATTTATAAGGGACTTAAGGGGGTTCACCCATGTGACGGTCTGTTTTTTAAGCATTGTTAGGGAATTGTTTTTGTTTTTTTTGACGACCAGTAAAAAGATAGAACTTTAAGTTTTTTATCATTTATTTATATATATTTTAAGAGTTTGCATATAAATGTTTAGCCAAAAATATTCAGTTAGAACGTGAATTATAGCGCTCTGAACACACCCGCTTCGAAAAAATGGACACTCACTTCCTCCGTGATTCCGGTTCATTGTCTTATCTGAAGAAAAAGAAATTCACGGTGTTTTAAACAGTCAGCTTAAATGTGCACAGAATGAACTATACTCAATTGAAGACATCGAAAATTGGAATTTATGTAGAGTTTCATGGTGTTTTTTATGTTTTTGTTATAAAAATAAGAAATATTTTTAATTTTGGAACGATCGTATTCTATTTGGTGCGTATATATGTGCTGAGTTTACCCTATGTATTTGAAGTCATTCGGTCAAACCGTTCTAGAGATATGATGGAAGAAAGTTTGAGTTTTGAGAAAAATGCATTTAAAATTTCGAGTCCGATGAAAGCAATGAAAATCGTAACTTAGCGCAACCAACAGCTGCTCTTCTAACACCTGCTTCTTTATAAAGTCTTCTAATTTTAAAAAAATCTCTTTGCTACCATATTCTAGACATATTAAAGAAGCAGTTTATGAAAGAAAAAGAAATTTATTTTTTTGAACTTATCACATGGGTGAATCCTCTTAACTACACTACTAACCACCGTAAATGCAACACCAAGAAAGACAAGAGATAGCACAACAAAATTTATTTTGTAGATAACATGTTGACCAATTATCAAATTATTAAATTTATAGACTTCTGTGAAGTGTGGTTCCTGTCAGAATCAGTAGCCAGAGTAGCCGCCATTTTTGCAGATCACCGCTGCCACACACTTCGGCATTGATTCAAAGAGACTTTGGATGTGTTCTTGGGGTACAGAAAACCAAGCAACTTCCACACGTTGCCAAAGTTGAACTGGTACGGCAGCTGGGGGTGTAATCTGGTTCAATCGTTGAGCAACCATGGACCACATGGCGAAAGATCCGGAGAGCGAGCGGCCGGGGGAAGCAAAATCTGATGATTGATAAGAACCTTTTGACAATACGTGCCACGGTTGCGCATTATCCTGTTGAAATATGGCTGGGGCCCGCCCGAAGGTAAGGAAGGCCCTGGCTCCAACTTTGGGGAGGCTGGCTTTAAAATACCCAATGCGTACGGGGGAGGGGGGTGATATCCCATACCCCCCCATACCATAATACCCGGTGGGAAGTAGGGGGCAAACGCAGCTGTTCGCCCTCTCCAGGGTTTCTCCAAAAAATGCCCATTGTGGTTTGCAAAGATGCGTGACTGTCTTTAAAGACAACTTCATTCCTTTCCCTGTCACCCAACCCCTTTTTTATCCCCATTGGCGGGGGGAACGTTTTGGTTCTGCGTCGTTTGCCCGAATGGACGTCTTGGGAAAACCCTCTGCTGAAAACGGCGTCGAATGGACGCAGACCTGAATGATGCACTACAGACTAAAGCTTGCTATGGTTCGTGATAAGACTGACGATTTCACGCCATGCGCAAAATTTTTTTATCCTCACTGGTGGTGCACTGAGGTGAATGCGTCGACCCGTCGGTCCTCTACCCTTCTGCATCCAACTGTCACTTTCCGCATTACGTTGTTTGGTTTCGTCCCTCGACTACCGATTTCCCAAAGATAATCCAAAATCCGGTAGGCCACTATCCTTTCTCTGTCGAACTCGGATAGATCACGCTGATCGGTTTTTCTACGAAACATAACGATCGTTTTTGAAAACCCAAAAAAAACACAATTGCCGAACTTGAAATCTCAAATCCCCAAGTTTAAATAGCGCTTTGAGGGGTGAAGGCGCGTGATGTGTGCATCCCCGGAAATTTTAATCATTTGCATTCTCACCCCTAATGCTTTTTTTAAATTTTCCCCAATTTTTGCATCTTCCTTTAGGGGTTGCTTTTACGGGCAAGGTGTAGTTTTTTTTTGTAAAGAAAAATAAAAGATTTTAGTTATATTTTTACGAACTATGAAATGCTCGTTAAAATCAATCATAAGTATAAAGATTATGTACTTAAAAAAAATATTCACTTTGAAAATATAAAAATTTTTTCATTAAGATATAAGGGATGTTCCTAAATTAAGTTTCGTTATTTTTTTCAACACGAAAACTTTTGTAGAAAAATTTAAACCCTGACATCATAAAACACACTTTCAAAAACTTTTCGACATAGTTTCCAATGACATTGAGACATTTGTCTCAGCGTGCAACAGGGAAAAACCTCGGTAAAACCTGATGCCTGCCTAAAAATTGGCCACCCTGTCCATAACCTTTTAGGATTTTTTTTCCTCACTGGGAACTGGTGCTTCCCACATTGAGTGGGCATAGCAGTATAAGTAACGAACCGTGGTCGTCGAGGGGGGGTTTTGGGTTAGTACCACGGAAAACCCAACGCAGGAACATGCCCTTTTAAATGTCGAGGCTCAAACTTCCTCCTGTTGGGTGGTGGGAGGGTTGGAGAAAGGGTACAGCTCAGGTGTCGTCCCGTCCGACCATGGTTCGGAGATCCTACCAAAAGCACTCTTAGCTAAAAAGTGCGACGTTAATATTCACTACCCCTTTAGGCCACACAAAGCCCTTGTATTCTGCAGTAGAGTACCATATCAAATGATTGAGGTTGATTTCCATTCTCACATGTTTGTGGTCCAGGATCAAGGTTTTCGACACCCATTTTGCTGGCACTTTTCGGTAACCCAACACATCGTAGATCATGTGATAGGTCTACACACGACGAATATTCAGGGGAACGCACCCCAGTTTGCGCCCCGCTGACATCAGTCCGCCCAAATTTTTTTTTAATCGAAGATGTGGAGGGCGCACCTTTGACTTTTTTCCCCAAATTCCCCCCTTTGTTTTCCCTATGCAAAAAAGTGAAAACCATTATAAAATATGACTTCTTCACCATAAAAGGCTCTTAGGCTTTCATAGATGACGGACACACAATTTCACATGCTCCTTTTACACCGGATAACTGCACACACTGATATTTGTGACCACGTTATAGGCACAGGTATGTCTGCCATCATGGTTTGTATTTGAACAAACTCGGGTACGTCGGTCTGCTGCTACTCTCTCTACTTCGGTGCCCTGCGCATGCGTAATTCCTCCAACATTGAAGCTTCTCTTTCAACCAGCAATGGATGTGGTTTGTTACGTTGATTGATTGTTTCACCTGATGTATCTTCTTTTTTAAAAAAAAGGGTGATATTTTTTTTCGGAAAATCCCCTGTAATTATTTGTTTAAAAGTACATAAATGATGAGCTTTTATCTGCTTCCCACTGAAGGATCATTAAATAAGCTTCGGGTGTAAGAAATCATATACAAATTACCTACAACTTTCTAAAGCGGACAAGGAAATCAAATTAACGTATAAAAAAAAGAAAGGAATGTCTTAAATAAATACGTTAAATAAATGTCTCTTCTAAGTACAAGAGTGAAAATTTCAATTGAAAAATAAATCTTCAGATATTTGTTGACTTTTTTTCAGATACAAAACTTATCGGATTTGGGAAATAAATCAATCAGATGAATTGAATTATATTAGTATTGGGAAACAAATCTTGTAACGAATCTATCCTCGTTCCTTTCACTAATAATCCTCTTGGGGAATATTGGGTCTTTAAAAATTATTCCATTAAACCTTCCTTCGAAGAAAAAGACATGATTATGTTAATTAAGATTAGTATATAAAGAATAAACTTTCTAGTTAATAAGAGGTTAGACTGCTAACGGATAGCAGTGATTGATGTAACGTGAAGTTAAGCGTGAGCATTTTGTAGCTTATTAGTGTAATATTAAGAATGATGATTTGGTCATTTAAGAATTAAATTCGATTAGGTCGCTTGGAATTGAAAGTTGTATTGCCTGGACGTAAGTGGCCCGATTTTTTCAGTCCTACTTTCGTGTCTACCTCGCTATAATGCTTTCCATATTTAATAATTGGTGCATTTCTTAACTTGGGTTAAAGAATTTGTATCTTTATAATTACTGTGAATAAATAGAAGTTATTTTGAATGTGTTAATTCCCCCGTTCGACTCTCCCACACTAATGGACGTCGCGAGGCGACCATTACAATCTTTTTATTTATTTAAAAAGAATCAATTTTATTCTTTCAGTTTTTTATGGTCTCATGGATCTATTTTTTACACTGCTTAGTAGCATATAATATAGGATAGGCTTAGTATTTTGCACTATTTAATAAATAAGCCAAATGTATATATTTAGATTCGTATTCCCCGGTGGTTTTTCAATTCATCGAAATAATAGTTAAAGTAAGAATTTAATCGCATGTATTCCGAATGTGAAACTTAAAATTAGCTTTATACTTCATATGACTAAATGTAAATCTATTTCTTTAATGATACAGAACGGTGCACAGAGAGTTAACATTACTACATTTAATACATATTATTGATATACTTTATTGATTGATCTAGGTTATTCTCAATCTCTTCCTATATCCTTTATTTAAATACATTTCAATGTATTTCAAAACAATCCTTTAAAATTATTGTGTATCATTAAATTACCGCTAGACCGCCATATTGCATTCCAATCCAGCAACAAGAAGCGCTGCTTGGCGCTATTACCCCCGATATCAAATTAGTTCTTTTTTTTTTTTTTTTTTTTGGCATAAACCTAATGAAGTATTTATGCTAAAAAGTTTAACATTTAGTTCATACATTTCATTAAAAAAAAACTTTTCAAAACTAAACTAACATTTTTCAAAAATATTTTGATCCATTAAATTGAGAAAAAATAACTACATATGAAAGAGAAAAAATCATTTCACGTGCCTATAAGTGTTGAAAAACCATTCTAATTATGTAGAACCCTTAAAACTGCATAATTTAAAATCTTTTTATGGTCAATGAATTACACTTTTTGGTTTGTCATTTCAGGATTTTCAAAACTTTAATACTCATTTGGATTACTTACATATTTTTTTTTCCGCATTATTTTTGCAAATAACATTTTTACTCGCGTTTTTGTGCTTCTAGGTCAGAGGTATACTACGATGGAAATGAAAACCGTGCTATCAACAATTTCAAGAAGCTTCACTGTCGAATCGTTAGATGGAAGAGACAAAGTACTGCCTCTCATGTTAATTACTCTTCATCCATCCATACCCATTCGCCTTAAAATGAGACTCAGAAAAACACAGAAAATTACAGTATAAATAATTGATCTAGAAACTATTTTGTAACTCCAATGAAAAAGTGTATTTTCTGTGTGTGTATTCAAGAAATTGTAATTTTCTTAAAACTTTAAATACAGTTTTTAAAACACTTCTTATCGAGTGTGTTTAACGATATAAGATTTCAAATACTTAGAAATATTTTCAAACGAATTTTTTTTGTTTAACATTAAAGTTTTTTTTTTTTTTTTCTTAATTTTCAAAATTATGTTACTTGCAGCTTTTTAGCTCACCTTTTTAAATCTTTATTAACAATTCATTTTTCATCACATCAACATGTATATATCACCTTTTTAAGATAAATGCACAAAACATGTTTTAGTATCAAACTACAAAAAAAAAAAATTTAATTGGTGTTCTTGATGTTCTTCCAGAAATTTAGTAGTTTTCAAAAGAATTTCCTTTTTTAAATTCTCTCAGTCAGAGCCGAACAATCCTTCACACATCTTTTTTTCTTCCCTGGGAATTCCCGTCGACTAACAAGAGTAACGTGGCGCCATCTATTTTCAATTAATGCCTCTATCGGCTGCTCTTCAATTGGTATTAAAACAACTATCTGAAAGAATGAAGATCCAACTATGCAATAATTATACATCTGATTCTGTTCAACAACTCACACTTTTGATAAATTTGAGAATGCAATAACATTTTCCTGTGAATTTTAACAAAAATAATTTATTTTCTTTTTTTAAAACAATGTGCTTGTTTGATTTCTTTTACGACCTGGACATTCATAAATATATTTTTAGCAAATTTCGAAAAAGAACCAAAATGCTAAACATACACGTGTCTTTCTCACAGATATGATTTCTGTGCCCTTTTATATGCCCTCACAATGAATTCAATTCCGATTATAAATTGGCTACTTAAAAATGATAGTGTGCTACATAATTTTCTTTATAACGATGCAAATTATTCTTCCAGTTAGGAGTTACAGATCATAAATTAGAATGTTGTTAACTTTCTGAAAATGTAATTTATTGGAACAAAATGTACCAAAAACACAAATCTTAGAAAGATTAAGCTTTTCATTTCTATTTCACTTCAGATCTGAACTTGAGCAACATTAAAAATAAATTTCTTTAACCTGTTTAAGAAACATTTTACTATATACAGGACATTATATGTTTATATAAAAAATATAATGATACAAATTCTCAAAGAATATTAAAAGAATGGATAAATTTTACCTCAAGCCAAAAATATGCAATAAGATAATTTTTTCCACATACGATATTAGTAAGAAAATAATAACTACTTCTTATAAATTACGTTCTAAAATGTTAATGAAATATTAAATGTTTCTACCAGTAATTTTTTCAACATCGATTTTGTTGTAAAATAAATAGGAATGGTATAGTAATATTTTACAATTTGAGAATTAAAAAATATTTTCCTTTAAATTTCAAATTAAGTAAACATTTATATTTCAATTTTTCTTGTTATGCATATCAGTGGGAAGAACATTATTTCTGTAAATCAAATAAATAACAGTTGTTGTTGTTACCAATGCCACCTGAATGGCAAAGGCCAGATCAAGGCCCACGAAATTCATCATGGCAAGGGGCTAAGTGACGCCTGTCGTTAGCCGTAACTTTGAGCACCATACAGGTGACAGAACGATCTAGCTTGGTTTCACCCAATTTTGAGGGAGAACACCCTGGGGGTGATCACGGGCCTCCCACCTCTCTTCCCTTCCACCAACCTCAAAAGAGGAGCTCGACGGCTATTTAAAGTACCCCCATGCCGCAAAAGGCACTATACATTTACAAACATCCATGTCTTCTCCGGGATTCGAACCCAGTCCCTATTCGACCCTCAGCGACGCTAACCACTATACCGGTTGGGCGACAGTAATATATATAAGAGTGATATGTATTTTTAACCTAAAATTTCCTTCGAAAAACACTTTACTCGAATAGAAATAATACATTACTTAAAAACATAAAATAAGTCAAAACCTCAATTCATTACAAATACATTAATACATTATGTGAATACATAAAAGAAACCTTAACACAATAATCCAAAATCTTACATACAGTACTTAAATATATAAAAAATATTCAATAAACCAAAACTTTAAATACATTATTTAAATGCTTATATAAAGCCAAACCTTAGTTACGATAAGCCAAAACTTTAATTACATTATTTAAATGTATAAATCAAACTTAGTACAACAACCAACCCAAAACCTTAAATATATAAGCCAAAACTTAATACAATAAACCAAAACCTTAAAAAAAAGTGAACAAAACCTTAATGCAATAAATCAAAACTTTACATACGTTACTTAAATACATAAATGAAACTTTTATACAATTAATCCAAACATGAAATGTATAATCAACACTAAATACAATAAAACAAAACATGAAATGCATAATTAATACTAAATACAATAAAACAAAACAAAAACTTTAAATACATTACTTAAATATATAAACCAAAAACCTTAATTCAATAAATCTACGTATTATTATATTGTTTGAAACTGCGCATATTTTTCGTGAAAAATTACAAAAAGTTAAAGACACATCAGCCCATATTTTCAATAAGTATAACCTATTACCTAATCTTTGTGATATTTCAGACACATCGTCTCGGCGGCTAATTAGTATGAGTATCCATCAAATGTTTCCATTCACTAGAGCGAAAGATGGTCTTGTCGTTTTGAAGGATGTAGTCCTGCACGGCATTCTTCAGGTCCTTGTCCTGATGCATGTCTGCAAGAATCAGGACCTCATACGCATTGTTTACAGTTAAATTGGATATCAAGAAAGCAGAGCACTTGCTCTTCAGGCTAAGAATTTGATACTTGTCTGCAGCCACATACAAAGCATGAGCAATCTCCCACTTTAAGTCTTCCAAAGTATCAGTGTACAAGTATAGCAGCATTAGATGTATCGTGTTAGCATCTATATCGGTAATATTGATGCATCCCGTTGTTTTCTCTTCCATGTCTTTTCTAAACATTTCTTTGAATCTGGTGGATCTGGCACTCAAAATGTTCTTGTGAGCTGAAAAGGTTTTCGTTGAGGTGCGCAATTCTGTGTCGCAAAACAGTCCCTCTGAGTACATCGACCTCAAAGCATCTGCTAATGGAACCGAAGGGGTAATTAATACGTTTTCTGCTGTTGTTTCTTTTCTGAATTCGGAAGAACTGGTTCCATGTTCGATTCTTTCGATTCCCTCAAAAGCAATTTTAGTGGAAAAGTCGCATTCACAATTCAGCGATAGCATATCGTTTGGTAAGTATATATTACTTTTTTCCATCAAGTTCTGTTTCGAGACGAGAAGAACAAATTTCCAATCGTCAGAAGTGTTTTGTACTTGAAATTCCAGCCTTCCGCTATTAAATCTGTTTCCTATTGCATCCATCAGAAAAGAGTTAAGTCTGAAAAATTTGATGCTTGGATTATAAAATTTGACACAGACGTTTATTGACTCCTCACAACAATGTCCGATCAAAAATAGTTCCAAAGTCACCATATGGTCCCCATGAGCAGATTTTATTTCATAATCCTTTCTCTCAGATGTTCCCATCTTGCTGAAATTTTCGATATTCCATACAAAAGACGCTTTGTCCATACTAATAATAGTATTCGCAAAAATTTTTACCCTTCCCATATTTCTTCTGGCGCTTGTATATATCCTACAAGAAGCTGTTAAAATGTCTTGAGACAAATACTTCGAAAGGAATACTTCGTCTCTCATTTTGAACAGATTTTTGCCTTTTGTTTGACCTTTCGTAAAAGTATCACTTGAAACAAAGTTTGGTTTCAGTATTTCGCCATCCTCTGTAAGGAATGAAAGCTCATAATCTATTTTTAGGCTTTTTGACCCTTTACTATTTTTTAGTCTTTTAAGGTAATAAGAAATGTAGTTTCCAACTGATTCCCCTTTCGGATACAACAGTAACTGCCATTGGCTCCTCTCTATCGCTTCCAGAGTAAAGATTGGACTTTCGATTTTCTTCCCGGTTCCATGCCAAGCGCCACTGAAGTTTTCAATTTTCCATAGAAAAGTATATCCTTCTCTTTCGGCATTCATTTTTGAAATATCGGGGTTGAATACAATCCAAATGTGTCGATTAAGTAAAAAACTAAGCGAAGAAAGTTCAAAAGCTGCTTTTGAAAATTATCGCTGTTACGCAAAAGATAAAAATAAAAATACGCCTCCTATTTCGATAATTCCAATTGTTTCAGTTCCGCATACGTAAAGGTAAGTCACACATGCGCAGTTCTCACAGCTTCCTAAAATGAAACTTTCCGCATATCTTCTGATATCCATTTTTAATCTAATGTAGACTGTATGATAGTGTCATCTTCGGCTAGAATTAAATATCAAACTATGTACAAATGATAAGTTTCAATCTGTCTAAAACATAACCCGTGGAAAATAAATTTTAAGACTAAAACTATATATATATATATATATATATTATAAGTAGGAAAAAAAATTCCATTTCTATTTTTTAAAAAAATTCTTAACCTATTAATAATGCACTAATATGTACTCGTACTTAATCGTGAACTCATGCATGTGTTATTTATATGGGGTCGTGAGTTCGAATATTGTTCATACCGAACACTTGTTATAGATCTGTTGTTGAACATTACATCGGGGGCCGTGGTAGCCTAGTGGTCAAGATATCGGATCGTGGCTGGCATATCACGAGTTCGAATCCAACACCACTAAAGACCCGCCGCGTAGGGGAGCGATGCAAGTTGAATCTGTCGAGAGCTCAAACGTCCTCCCATTGGTGTAGTGTGGTAGCTAGGAAAGAGGTGCCAGCATAGGTTTCGTCCTCGTCACATGACCATGTTTCAAAATTACTTGGTCCATCTCCAAAAGCCCTCGTGTAGCTCTAATCCACTCTCTCACTACACGTTACATCGAGCTGTTCTCAAAATCCTGTTGTTGGCGGGATGTGGAAGCTAAAAGATTGGGTTGCCAGCTGAAATATCGTCCTCGTCACATAAACGAGATTTAAAAAATTGCAAGGTACATCACCAATAATTTGGCAGTTTCAGGATGTGACGTTAATAAATATTTTTTTCCTAATGATGCTGCGCATTGGTATTTTAACCTTTGTAGATCGAGTACATTCCCTAGGAGCTGGTGTCACTTTTCAGCGCGGTACAATACCGGCGATATCACCATCATTGTAATTTTGACGCCCAGTTTCCCCAGAAGTGAGGCACCTAAGCTCTTGACAATGCGAACTTGTGTACTAGGATTTTAACGAGAGCAAATCCAAGCCAAACAGACATTCTAGGGAATCTTTGCTGTCGTATAATCGTAACGATGGCTGCTGTCGATTTTCTGCACCATGAAAATTCACCGACTTGGGCCGGGGTCGCACCCGCAACCTCAGGTGCAAAAGGTCAGGGACAACCCAACCACACCATCCAGCCGGCTGTTAATAAATAATCAATCAGCTTGATTGATTTTACATATGTATTAGATATTCAATAATGTAAATACACAGAATTCTAAAATGAATTAAAAAGAATATATTCGTGTTTCGGGGAGGGAAATGAATCCCATTCTTATTTTTTTGTTTACATTGTGAATTTGATTCGGATCATAATTGTGCTTCCTTTCCTTTAAATAATCTGTATTATAATCTAGTTTATGATTAAGAAAGTTATTCTTTTAGATAAGCGTTATAATATGAATTACAATGCTATTGACTTCGTAAAAAAGGTTGGAACGAAAGACAGTAAAAAGAAAAAGAAATCTTAAGTAAAAACTACATGCCATTTATTTCCATCATTTCTGCTCAGGCATGCACTTAAACCATACTAATTGGAAAATAAGTTATTTTACCACGTACTTTTTAGTTTTCGAGTTATAATTGTTCTCTCTCAGAGTATCCATAAGTGTAGCGGGTCTAATAACGAGCTCAGGTTTTCAAAAAGTAGTTTATTCAGGATCAAAAATTTACTATCTATTGCAGTATATATATATATATATATATATATAAACTTAAAAGTATACTTCAACTTAAAAGCATTTAAAGAAAGAATATCATTCGGACCCGATCTCCTGTGGATACGCTTTCCACTCAAACACTAAATCATCTATATCTCTTCGTCATCTGCAGTTGTGTATTTATAGCACGTCATCATTTGCATTTAAGGTGTTGCCAACTGCAGATGACTAAAAGTTACGGATTGATTCGAACCTCGAAAATCCATCACAGCACGGTAATTGGAAAAATATTAACTAGTTTTGTGCGTTATAACTTTGGGGAGTTAGAGAAATAAGATGAGGGTAAATTTTGCCAATGCGCGCGCAATAACCGTCACGGATGCGAAAATCCTTTGTCTAGAAAAATACAGAACGGAACAAATTATTTCCACCTTCGAAATTCTCAGAAAAATGTTTCTTCCCGAAGAAGGAGCATCCGGTTTGAACCATGAATGTCTCGATCTGCAGTCGAATGTGCTGTTTCACCTCGAGCTATAAACCCTGGCAAGATCCTTGGTTTGCGTTCCGTAGGAACGGATACGAAAAATGTTTCTATTCAGAAATATGCAGAACGGAAATGTAAATCATTTCCGCCTTCGAAATTCTCAGAAAAATGTTTCTCTTCACTTCCCTGAGGAAGGGGAAACCCGGATGCGAACCAGAGACCTCTCGATTTGCAGCCGAATGCTCTACCACTGAGCTATACACCCGCGTCAGCGAAACTTTGCTTTGTGTTCCGTAGGAACGTATACGAAAATGCTTTGTCTGGAAATATACAGAATGGGATAAATCATTCCCCGTACCTTCGAAATTCTAGAAAAAATATTTCTTCACTTCCTGAAGAAGGGAGCATCCGAGTTTGAACCGTGAACCCTTTGATCTTCTTTAGTCGAATGCTAAAAATTAATTGAGCTTTTAACCCCTGCGTTAGAGAACCTTTTGCTTTGCGTTCCGTAGGAACGGATACGAAAATGCTTTGTCTAGAAATATGCAGAACGGGACAGATCATTCGTTCTCGCCCCCCCGCCCCATATTATTGGTCCTTTTGTCCCTGTGCGGGGTTTTTTAAATTTTTTAAACGTGTTTATCTCGGTTTGGCTTATTGACAAAGGGGTTATTCGTTCAACTTCCGTGACCCCCTTTTCGCCCTTTGGGCCCCATTTTCCCCCTTTGCAAATTTTTTTAAAAAGATTTTAATCTTGTTACGCCAAAGAAGTTTTCCCCTTTGTGCGTACAAAAAACCACCACACACTTTTTTATTAACTATCTGATACGAGAAAAATAGCAAGGGAAAAGAATATTACGCAAATCCCAAAACGTATTATATAAATATCAAACTATGTATGTACAAATGATAGTTTGAGTCTATTTAAAACACAATTTAGAAAATAAATTTTTGAATAAAACTTTTTATTTGTAAGTAAAAAAAGTAATATAAAAAAGTTTTTTGGTCAATTCCACAAACAACAACGAAAAATTTTATTTTAGCTACTTTTTATTAAATAGTTACAATTTAAAATAAATATGTATACATGGGGAAAAACAACATTAAGTGGTAATTGTTTTTTTTTAAATTTTAATTAAAGTATCTATTGTCCTTTTAATTTAATAAAATAAGTTTTAAAACGTGAGTAAAAAACCCTTTTTAAGTTTTACACGTGCCAAAGTGGTCGCTAATGGCCAACGTGGGGTTTTTTGGGAAATTCTTTTTAAAAAAAGTTTCAACAAAATTTTTATTAATTTTAATTTAAAATTTTTGTATAGTCATCCAAAATCATCCCTGTATATAAAACAGCTCAATTCAGGCTTTAAACGTATTATATTAACGATTGAAAATTCCCCAAAATAAATAAATAAATATACAACTATATAAATAAATAAATATATAGAATTGCGACTAATGTAGGAATTGAAAAACGTAGAGTACGAATTCAAAATGTGTACAAGTGATACATTTTAGTCTGTTTAAAACACAGTTCGTTTTAAAAAAAATTACCACATATGGTTAAAAAATATAATAAGGTTAAATCTTTTAAAGGGG
>BMAV01021410.1:0-119625 GCA_019973955.1 Trichonephila inaurata madagascariensis | reverse complement strand
AAAATAAATACTTTATCCCTTCTGGTACTTAAAGTAAATAAACTTTCTCTTTCACACTACTCATTTCTACAACTTTTCAAAATTTGTTTGTGGGTAGTAGTTAATTATAAAGCTATAATTTTAATTGAATAGGCAGATATTGCATTTTTAAGTATAAAAATAATTATAACTACTGTACTGTATTTTTGAGAGTGAGTGAGAGTGAGTGAATATTAACGTCGCACTGTTCAGCTACACGAGGGGTTTTGGCGACGGACCACGTAATTTTGAACCATGCTCAAGTGACGTGGACGACACCTGAGTTGGCACCCCTTCTCCTAACTACCACACCACACCAACTTAGCAGGAATATTCTACCAATACTTAGCAGGAATATTCTACCAATACTTAGCAGGAATATTCTTTGAAACCCACTCTTCCAAAATATATGGCAGCATGGGTTCTATGGTAAATATTTTAGAGGGGAAGACGAATAGTTTTGTAGGAGGTATTTCGTTTTCAGCTGACGGCATTTTCAGCGGATTGCAAAAATTATCATTTTTGTCCCGAAAAAAAAGTTAATGTCAAAATTTAAGTGTCTTATGTTTTTGTATGTTAATTAGAAAATGATTTGACTGTTTATTTTAAGTGAACGGTGTATATAATTAATTAATTTTACAGTGGAATATGTTTAATTAATTTATTAGCTCTAACGATTAATTTTCCCAAAGTGAAGTATTTTGTTTATGTATATCCCTTAATTTTCAATGTAGTGATCCAAAAAAATATTGCATGAAAAAACTGCAGTAAATCATAATGCGGTAGATAAAGCATTAACGTGCATCGCTTCCCTACACGGCGGGTCTTACAAAGCTCTAATAAAGCTCGAGCTATATATATATATATGAAAGTAGCTAGATATTTGCTAACTTGACTCTATCGTCAACATTTCTAAATTTTATTTATTTAAAACAAATGGCATTCCTTATGGAACTTAAATTATTGTAGTTCTAGAAGTACACTATTTTTCCACAAACGCTTGGCCGAATACCTCAAATAAATTACTTCAAAACATAGCAGCATTGTACTCGTACATTTCAAGTTTCTTCATAAAGAAGAGGGCAAAAATGCAACTTGAAAGTATAGATACGTGTTATATGACAGATTTTACGGTACTTCCATTTTAAAAATTAAAGTTCTGTCCTTTTTAAATCAAAAGACGAGGGCTATAAGAATTTTGTTCTTTTTTTGATCAATCGATGTTTAGAACTAAAGATTGTGAAATATTACATCGAGCATTGCCCACATATACTTCAGGTTTCTTCGTAAGAAAGGGTGTGCGTTATACGGCGAATATACCTAAAAATTAAAAAATGCTGCTTAAAAGTACAGGTGCGCGTTATACGGCCGTGCGCGTTATTCGCCGTATTTTACAGTATATTTAACTAGTCGACGAGATGCTTAAAAGTTTCAAATATTTTGAAGGCAACATGAGTATTTCTATTTACACAGTGATTAAGATCATTTTCCTGAAAATTTAGGAAACACCAGGGTGAAACAAGGTGAAAGATTTTAAAGGATATTAAAACCATGAAAAACTACTACCAAGGAAGATGAGGCACATCCATGATGGCAGATTAATGCTGAAGGAAAGGAATTTTCCAAAAGACATTCAAGAATGTCCCAGAAAAGAAGCTTTCGAAATGTTCAATGTTAGTTTCATCTATGACTTTTTCCTCAATGTTTATGTAGAATAATATTTGTTTAATATAATTATATGAAAATTTTGTGTTTAGTTTTTTTTTTCTAACCTCAGACAGTTGTAATGTATATTTCACTCTCTAAAATATTATCTAAGAAACTACAAATCCCTAAATAAAAACATGCCATATTTGAATTCCGAGCTTAAAATCCATATGAAATCAGCTAAAAATAAACCGACATCCAAATCACTGAGGGCTTATGTAATATTTTTTAAGAAAATCAATCTTGGTGCAAGATGGAGTGTAGAAAAATTGGTAATACTTTTTTAAAAACTGTAATTTGACCTCACAGTAAAGAATAATTTCACAGAAACATAGATTTACAGGATGTCCTAAAACTCAACGTTTAGCAGGCAGGAGGTGAAAAGTTGGGTCACATCTGTTCTTAGAAATATAAAAAAATAATATCTATCACTTGGTTAGGTGAGGACGAGCATATTTTTGAAAATGCGTTAATTGACACCCTCCATCACATCATTAGCTACTGTGACTACAAATTGCACAATTTTAAAATGGCTTTTTTTCTAACGTCATCTTAAGGTCATAACTGTTCTATTAATCGCAGCCACATATCGAGAAAAAAAATTGTTTTAGTTAAAATTAATGCAGTTTGTGTGAGTCGGGGTTTGAGGAAATGACGTCACTTAACTTTAACTCTCCATAGAAAGAAAAATATTTCACACAACCCCAGGCAAGATTCTCAAAAGATGACCATTTGGACTTCAAAATGGCCACATTTGTCCTCTTCTATTCCTAATAACCACGGATAATTTGATGCAATATTAAAATCCAATTTTAAGTACGAGATATAAATAAACCGAGACAGTAAAGTGTTATAAGGTATAGAAATCCAATTTTGAAACACATCAAGTCAGATAAAATTAAAACCAATAAGTGAAGAAATGTGAACCGAAGATTGTTTAAGGCGGGACAATCAATAAAGATAGGAAGAACGGTGTACGTGATTTTGCATGAAGGTTCTCTAGCAGCATCCTCCCCGAATTAAAGATGTGTATGAATAAAACAAGCATGCCCAATTCGAAAGCAAGTCAGTTTGACAACGTCTCTTCACATTGGCATCACATGCCTTTTCTAGGTTTTACGAAGTACAGCTTGTTACCAGTATGCAAATTCCATGTTTCTTGCAATGCATTTTGAATATGTTTTAAGATGACACACTTTACGTCACAAAACGAGACAGTTGTCAGTCAAACGGACCTTTGCCACGTTGTCCGCTTGCTCGTTGTCTATGATTCCTATATGGCTTGGTATCCAATGTCGTGATGTTAAATATCTCACAGGCCACATGATGACGCATTTTTCATTTGGTAAAAACTCCCGAATTTACGTCTCGGAAGGCTATATGTACCGCTAGTCACCTTTCGATTGATTGTCCTGCTTTTCATCCTCATCGTACAACTTTTTTCATTCATCTCTTTTAGCTTTCTCTGACATGAGAGATGAGGGAAATTTCTCTCTCAAATTTGGGTATTATGTATTATCGTAACCGTATTGGCGACATTATATGAAAAGAAGCACCTTGTTGCCAATTCAGCGCGCACAACATACGAAATCCCTGTTGCCAACTTGGCGAGTTATCTCAAACATTTACATTGATGTGATAGTGAGTAGGTAGCCAAATTTATTTGCTTTTATCTACAAAATTTAGTTACTTATATCTTAGGGTACTTCTACCTACTATCACAATAGTTGCTAACTCTATTAATAACTCGCCAAGTTGGCAACCCCGATTTCGTACCTATCTCAGTTCATATTGCCACATTTTGTATGGCTTTTACCTCTCCTGTCACCAGATTATTATGAATTATTATAGTTAGCTTTTGGAACTTTTTTTCTGTCTTAAACAATTGTTTCGCGGAGTTTACCGCGATTTGACTCTTGAGTCGCACACTTCTACATTCACTGACTATAAGACGAGTTTAACATTTCAGACGGTATTCCAATGTTTAATTTGAAAATTTTGAGGCAAGATCGTGTTATTTCAAAATGTAGCGTCAAGTGACAGTCAATCCAGTCAAGATTTATTGAAGCCACTTCTGTTATACGACTGTCTTTTTCGGAACTGCGAGGTCCGTTGCTGTGCATTTTATCATTAAGTAGTCATTGTTTTTACAAAGAGATAGGAAGAGAATCAGATAGAATCAAGCAATTAGAAACATTTGATTAAAAACAAAGAGCTAATTTAATTTCCAAATTCACGCGCTATTTTTTTTTTACTTTGTTCAAAACTAATAAATGTTTTGTTTCTGGATTGGAAAAAGAAAGTGCACCACAAAAGCACGTACAGATGAAATTTGAAAGCGGGAATATTTTGTTGTTAATACTAACTAATTGAATCGTGTAAGTAACATCTTGCCTTATTGAATCTATTCACTTTTTGGTTGAAGTTTTTACTAAAGGTTTGTTAAGATAGCTATTGCTGTTGTCGAATCTAAGGGTCTTTTCTCCTGCCCTATTAAGCTCAAGTATTTCGCAAAATGCCACCAATGCAAAAAATGGGGAAAAATAAAATGAAGGATGAAAAAATTGAGGGATACGATGTCCGAGTGATGAACATCTCCGAAATGAGAGAATATGCTCGCATGTTGGAGAGAGATATTGAAACGATGCGTTGCTACAAGAATTTGTATCAGATGATCGGTGATCATCTAGGAGAAGCGTATAAACTGCGCCAAGAAGGAATGAAACGGAAACAAGAAGAGATTTTGGCGAAAGACGTCGAGATGCAATTGAAAGGAAAGGAGTGCGCCAAAGAAGAGCTCTTCACAGAGCGTCCCGCTTCTGAGATGACTTTCAGGCAGGAAGAAGGCTTCTCCCGAGAGCGAGATAAGCAAAATCAGGTGACGGGGAGAATAATGAGAACATTGAAACTGGAAGCCGAAGATAAGGCGATTGAGATAGAAAGGAAAGCTGCCATGGAAAAGAACAAATTGAGAAATATGGATGGAAAAAAGCATTTTTTGGAAAACACTATTGAACCTTTTGTGGAAATAATGGAAGAGGGGCAACAATTGACGCGATTAGTCTCCGAAACCATTCAAGACGAAGCCTTAGAAAGTAGCCGAAAAGAGTTTCGAGATGTTTGTACTTCTTATAAAGAGAAATTACACGAATACTACAAAGAACTAATCAGACAAGATGTAGAAGACATCAGAAACGCAAAATATAAGGCAGAGAATTTGGAGGCAGCTTTTAAATCGACACAGTCACTGTTAAAAGAAACACAGCAAAAAGCTCTTTTAAAAGTGAACACTTACAAACCTTATCAATCTGAAGCAAATTCAATCACAGAATTAAAACTACAAAAGGTAGCCGAAATAGATCGATTGAAGAAAGAAAATGCAATGCTTCTAGAGCAAATACAAAATGTCGAGAAAGAAATAGTTCAGTTGAGAAAAGCCATGACTCCAGTTTTATATAAAATTCGTCAGAGTGCTGACATGAAGACAGCTATTCTGAAAAAAAAATTTAAGTCTTTTTCGGACACTAGACCAGCAACAGATGAAAATTCTTTATTATATAGGTCGTATGACTCTAACAAGCAATCGTCGGTAGGAAACATGGAGGAAAATACGCGACAAAAAGAGCCTTCTTCAAAACTTTGAAAAAATAAATTTTTACTCTCTTGAATGTACAGGATTCACGTAAAAATATTAAACAACATCTTCCTGAATCTGAAAAATACCTCGATACTATATTGTATTTCAAAGAATTTTCTGTTTAACAATTCATGAAAAATACCAAAAAAAAAAAAAATGTATACAAATTTTAAATTTTACTTTTATGTGCCTCCGAATTTATATTTCTGAATTCGATGCATTTCGTTTATTAGCCAAAAAGAATTCATGTCATATTCCAAATGCAATGGGTGTGTGTAGGGGAGGGGGGATAAGTGTGTGTGTCACGAATTCGACTGCCGGATCCATTTCATTACATTCTGCGGAATTCAAAATGCAATTTTCTTAGTAGAAAATTTTATAAATATATTTAGAAATCTCGACACTTATGTACTTTCACAACTATAATAGGCAACATTGAATAAAACCGCACGGATTCTATAGAAACGGAATACACTAACAGGATGGAACGCATAATCAAAAAATAATATATGAAAAATAGTAAGTAATTATAAATAAATAATAGTCACTAAAGGAAAAGAAAAAAAAAATTATTAACTTTTATTATTTAATTTCATTTTTTAACTATTACTAATATTATGTATTAATAATAATAGTTTATTGCTATATATAATAATAATAATGTAATGATTACATATAATTTTATTATTATAAATTTTACTATAAAATTGTATTATTTAAGAATTCAGTAAATTTCACATTCGTATTTTAGTATTCGAGTTTGCCCTATCAACGAACGGTTAGACTTAGAATGACTTAAAGCTGAGAAATTTGTAGTGAAGCACTCAGTTGCCAATTCTGCGCCTACGACACTTGCAAAATCACAGTTGACAATTTGGAAAGTTCTTGAAAGTTGGTATGGCTACGATTAGTACGAAAGTCAGTGCTTCTCAAACTTTCCATATTTGCGACCCAATTTTGAGTCATAATTTTCATTGCTCCCCCTCTTACAACAACAATGTATTGAATGCAATAATAATGTACTTCGACGCAAAAGCTACAATGCGACTTTAATATTATAAACTGCACATATTATCAATATATGTTTTATATTTTGTATATGACAAGCCCATGTGGAAGTCACTAGCAATTACTTAACTTTTTTTCAATTTAGTATTGATAAATCAATTGTTAAATACTTTTTACCTCACTGAGATACATTTATAAGTATCTTATATCAGTTTAAATATGTATTTTATTTTTTATCATGTCGGAATGTGTATTTGGTTTTGCTTCCTTTCGGTAAATTTTTTTAAATCTTTTATTTTGGACTTTTTGATATGCTCGCGCCTCCCACGTAGAGTTATCATACCCTCCACAGTTTGAGAAACGCTGACGTAAGTCCTAAAATCTCCTTCAGGGGATCAGGCCCTGTCGAGGAGTAAGGGGGATTCCATGATCTCTAGGTGCCTTAGTGAGCTTTTCCTCTCTTCTCTCTGCCCCTTCTTCCCGTTTGACTTTTGTTTTGCTTGGGGAATTTGTTCGTTTATATTTTTTACTTGACTATTACACAATTTATTGTAATCAAACTATGAATTGCTACTTTTTAAAATTTTTTATTATTTTTAACAATTTTAAAATATAAAAAACAAAACAAAAATCCCAAAATACTTTAAAATTTACAAGAAAAATATAAAATACATGAAAATACCTTAAAAAAATTACTTTATTTTTATTTAACACAATAACAGGTCGGCAGTGCATCGATACAAATTCTCTGAATGCCTAGTTCTTGCTATAATGAATCTCAAATATCATCTTTGTAGCCTCTCCGGCAAGGAATACCCCAACACTCACTTGGGCAGGGAAAGGGTCCGTGGTGGAGAACGCCATTGGTTACAGTTTTGAAGCATGTTCTGCCGAAAACATCCGAGAGAGTTAGGATCTTTGGGGGGAGGGGACTCGTTCATATCGAGAAAGTTTCCCTAGTTTCAGCCTTGAGCCATGTCCCGGCAATTCGTAATGGCCGTTGTCTAGCTTTGATGTAACTACCAGCGATTACACTTAGCACGTTAGAAAATGGAATTCGGGATCTGAGGGAGCCCTGATGAAACTGGACACAGTCCGGAATCACCCCCAAGAAATGGAGCTGAATAAAGGGAATAACATTTTGCCTTCTGTTGTGGAAGAGGAAAAATGTATCCTCTTGGTCTCCAGCGACACCAGCAATTAATTTCTTCTGGGATAGCTGAGTCAAAAGCACGACCACGTCATTGTATTCAGCGCCTTCTTTGTACTGGATGCCATCATTTCTCCAGAGTGGAGCAACAATCAACGGTCGATGTAAGATTCTCCATCTTTAAAAAATAGATAGTTTCACTGACTCCCTTTATTTTATTCATAAGGCTATTATTAATACCAAAGAAGCTGCGCAAAAATATTCGAAAAATGCGATTCGGGGACCTGTTCCTCGAAGTAACATCTTCGAATTAAGCTTAAGCTCTTATAAAGCTACAAAAGTTGATCCATGTTGATATAACAGTCACTCCTCTCAGTAATTTGAATTTTTCTCGAGGCTTTATTTTCATCGAGGATTTTTTGAATGTATCCACTGAAGAAATATGCGCATTGAAAAGGTCTGTAGAGTCAGATGTATAACGATTTAGTGGAATGGACAGGTGCAGAACTCAAAGAACCTAATTCTTCCACAGTCCGTGAAGGTGGCTTACCTCCATTTTCCATTTCGAGCATACTTCCTAAATACGCTGCGATGTTAAAATTACCAACGTTAAGTTCGTTCTAAAAACACTTGTCGATTTAAACCTACCTATCCTCGTACGGAGATAGGCCACGACAGTGCAGACTTCAACTCGGAGGAACGATGCGTGAATTGCAATGGGGATCATTCTTCCTCATCTCGGGCTTGCCCGATATGGAATACTGAAAAAGATATAGCTACCCTAAATAAAAAGCAATGACAAATATTAAAATTCATAGTATTTTTGCTAGTAAGAATTGATTACGGTTGTGTTCAATACGGATCTGCAGGCAACTTTGCTGCTTTTTTTCATTCATTTGTTTTAAGTTTATTTTTGACTTGGAGGTAAAAAATCTCACAAACACTTATTTGCTTTAATTTTTAAGATTGGATCTATATATTTATTTTGAGAATTTAATTTTTACTATTTAAATTGCGTGTGTGTATATTTATGAATTCATTTTAATTATAATTCATTCACTCACTTAACGAATTTCATTTCTAGTTCCCTTAGAATGTTCAGATATAAATTAATGCAGCTTAGACTACTTTTTTCTATTTATTTCTACATATAGGTTGAGAAGCCCAATGGCTAAGTGGTTAGTGCATCGCGCTTGCACGCCACAGGTCCGAGACTCAAACTCTGAGCTGGGCATGGTTGACTCAGCCTTCCATTCCTTCAGTGGCTCGATAAATGAATACCAAGCTTGCTTGGGAACTTAACACTGAAGGTTTCACGTCAGACTGACCACCTGACCGGAATATATGCTCATGGACTTTAGGGCCCAAGGTCGCGTATACTGAGTTGGGCATAGTAGGTCTTGGCCATCATGGGCTGTCACGCCACTGAGTTAAGTTATGTTACATATGGGTTGAAAGCAAACACTCGTGCAAAAATAAATTTGTTACCAACCACCATTATCGTCAAATCAAAAATCGTTGCTAAATGCAGCGATATGCATCAAATTGGGGATACCATCTCCGAGCGTATTCAAACTCATTAATAACGATGACAGCATTCGCCGCCAATTTTTGAATTTGCGATGTCTTTTCTTTTAGGAAAATGGGTCAAGAATATAATACGCAAGTACCTTAAATTCCAATAAAGAATTTTTCGAGCTTTCTTAAGAAACTTTCACTTAGATGAACAATATTTTTCAATCCTAGAAATCAATGAATGATGCAATCAAATAAATAAAAGAGTGAAGCACTCTCTAGAGAGACATGTCAAGTATAATACCACCAACGTTATAGAGTAAAATATTAACTCTGATTTTAGCTGAGGGAACTGTAAAGAGGGAAATTCAAAAAAAATTATATAAATATAATAATTACATGTGTGTAAAATTTCGCTAGCCATTTTTGTCGAACCAGAAAAATGTCGCAAAGAAATAAAGTATTCTAATAATGTATTTTGATTGGCTGACATTGCACCAATTTTCATGCTGGATGGAAATATATCCATAAGTCAGATGACATGAAACGAAGGAAATTTGAAAACCTGGATCAGAAATCGTTTCAAGTAAACTGTGAACTAAATTAAATTTCAATATTTTTTCCTCTCAAGGTTTTTAAAGAATTTTTCGATTCGAGTTTGTTTCCTTCTTTTGTGTTTCGAGTAATGCTTAGATTTTAAATTAAAATAAAATAAAATATTGCGTAATATTTATATTTATAAACTTTACATCCTACTAAAAAAATCTATTTTAATGTTTTTAAGATTCTTTCATATCCAGTAAAGCTCGTAATTTTTTCTGCCGCAACTACTTTGGTAGATCATTCGACTTAAAAGATAAATTATTTTCCGCAGTTACTTCTACTGATTTCAAAGCTGATTGAAGTTTTTTCTCTAGAAATATTGTCTTCATTTCTGCACTCTGACGAACTTTATATAAACTTTGAGTAAAGTTTCTTCTCAATTGAACTATTTCTTCCTCGATATTTTGTATTTGTTCTAGAAGTAATGCATTTTCTTTTTGTAACTGACTTATTTCGGCATTCTTTTGGATTTTCATTTTCGTGTTTGAATTGGTTTTAGAACGAAAAAACTTATATCTGTTTGAACTTTTTTGGTAGCTATCAGCTTTCAGCAAGGCATTCTGTTTCTGTATTTCTTGTAACTGTAACTGCTTCGCTTGAATGTCTTTCTCTAATGTCTTTAGTTTATTTTCAATTTCCTTAATGACATTTAAATCTTTTCTGGTAATTTGTTTGTAATACTCATGTAGTTTTTCTCTATAAGAGTTACAATCCGTGCGAAACTGTTCTTCTATACTTCGCCTGTTTCCCAAAGCTTCAGTGTGAATATTTTTCAAGGCCAATCGATTCATTTGACTTCCTTCTTCCAGCATGGCAACAAAAGCCTTGATAGACTTTTCCAGTAAATCCCTTTCGTGCCTATCCATGTCTTTCAACTTTTTGCTATTCTTTTGCATGGCAGCCATCCTTCCCATTCGAATCTTTTTCCCTTCAGCTTCCAGCTCTGTTTCCTTTTCTGTCATTTTCGCATTTAGCTGCCGCTTCTTGTCTTGGTGGTGTTGAACGCCTTTCTCCAGCTCGACGGCCGTCTGGGAGGCAAGGTGGTCGACACGCTGTTCATTGACAAACTCATCGTACTTGGGCCATTCTCTTTTCTCTTTTACTTTATTCTGCACTGACATGGCCAGCTTTCCCATTTCGATGTCTTTCGCCAAGATTTGTTTTTCTTTCTGTTTTAGCTCCTCTTGGCGTCTCAGGTTGACATCCGTCAGCTTATTCTCGCTCTTCTGATGAAAAGTCACGTAATTTCGCAATGTTTCGATGTCTCTCTCCAACATGTTGACATATTCCTTCAACTCGGCAATGCTCATGACTTCCACGTTGTATGGCTCAACTTTTTCTTCCTTCTTTTTACCTTTATCATTCTTTTTCTTGGGTGGCATCGTGCTCAATGTTTATATTTACGTTTGGGGAAACTGACCGGATCTTTTACAAAAAGCCAATCTCCTTAACTGAGCCAAAAAGTATACCAGAATTAAACGAAAGAGTTTTTAAACTATACAATTTGATATTTTCATCAATAAAGGATTCTCATGATAAGTTAATATTTCATTTTGTGTCATAAGTCTTTGATCCAGAAATAAAACATTTAAGTTTTAAAGAAAGAAGCTTGAAAGACTTGAGCTCGAGAATCTAAATAAAGCGGCTTTCCTTTTCAATTTAACGTTTTTGTCTCATTTAAGATTTGAAATTTTGAGCGTTGGTCAAAGGACGAGGTAAACACTTGAGTTGGAAACGCTATCTTCTCATTCACACTGCACTAATGTTAAGATAATGTGAGTGACTGAATGATTAGGGAAGATCCGGCACAAGAGCCAATTCTGGCTAAACTACACCAAACATTTGTTAAGCATGTAATAAAAGTTGTTCAATTACATAAAAAAAGATCGACTAAAACAGCATACATAATAAACGAATAAAACCATCAATTAAATGTAAAAAAAAAAACTGATTTAGTTGATAAAAACAAAGAAGTTATGTTGGGGGTGTTGCCCACACACAACCAGGTCAGATAAAAATAAATATGAATGAAAAAGTGATGCAATGATGATTAAAAACTAGCCAATCCATCAAAATGTGGCAAACCCCTTGCATGAAAAACATTCTGGAGCTTCGTCACCAAATAAAAGATGTCTGTGCGTAAAAGAGTATGATCAATGCGAAGCAGAGTCACTTTACATTCAGCTTGAAGTGGCACATATCCGAAGGACAAAACCCGCGACCTATGGATCCAAAGTCGAATAACCTAACTACTAGACAAAAGTAATCACCTCTGTCGGAGGCAGTTACTCTGGCTTATGAAGATACCTCTACAGTACTCCCCCACCAGTGTGAGCCGGTGAATAAGCAAACGAACGATATATTTGTTATGGTGAGCATTTGACTTGTAGCTGTTAAGTGGTGGTGTTACGTCAAGAGAGTCTGACGACTTTTAGTTGCTGCTTCAGGTGAGTCTAACAACTTTGGTTGTTGCGTCAAGTGGGTTTGACGACTTTGGTTACTCTTGGTGCAAGTAGAGGGCGCCACGACAAATCAGAGAAGATTGGGTTTTTCTTCATTCAGCCAAAGTCAAGGTTTCTTCAGTCAGCCAATGAAGTGGCGCATATCCGGAGGACGGAACCCTCGGCCTATGGATCCGAAGCCGAGTAACATAAGCACTGAACAAAAGTGACCACCCTTGTCCGGAGACTGTTACTAGCTTATGAAGATACCTACCTCTACAAGCTGTTTGCCTTGACATCACAAGCCATAAAGATAAAATGGGCAACAGTTTATTAAGTACTAAATTTGTAACTGATGGCTAGTAAGCTGGCAAAAAAAGGCACTTATGCCTCAAGAATTGACTCAGGTTGTGTGTCTTTACTCAGCTTTCTATTAGAAAGCATGAGATACTATCTTAAGTGTCTGTTTCTTCCCTATTTAAAGTTAAAAGTTATCAAGTTTATTGTCTTCATGAAAAGGGTCACACGCAACAATTCTAAGATAGATGTGGAAAGTGGGAGCTATTGCAGATGTTGATTTCGTCATCTGACCGTGTGAGGCGACATATTACAAAAACAATATTTGCGCTACGGAGACGATAAAAGCTACTCAACTTTTGATGTAACGTTTATTGTGTTCTGTTTACATTTTTCCCGGCAGCTAGTCAGCCATTGATGTCTGCTCTCTATGTATGCATTACATCTGTTTACCAAAATTCATTTAACCTTATTATCATTGTAAATAAAATCATTTCCTTCATTGGTGACCCGGTGAACACACCATTCGCAAAACTCGCCATTAACGACTGCTGTATAATTGGAAAATCAGGTACATTTATGCTATAATCTGAAACTTTTCACATTTTATTTAAAATGGCTACTAATAGTGATGATTCTTCCACATTTAATCTCGGTGATACAAATACCGAAATTCATAAAGTAGCAGCTAAGCCACTAGCCTTTTGGCGAAATAAGCCTAAATTATGGTTTTTACAGCTGGAAGCACAATTTCCTAACAGCGGTATTTCGAACGACACAACCAAGTATAATATCATTGTTGCTGCTCTAGATGAGAATGTTTTAGATTTTGTAGTGGGTATATTATCAAATCCTCCTCATGATGATAAATACGAAACGTTAAAAAATGCCTTGTTAAACAGATTAACCGGGATACTGAGGAGTCAAGGCTAAAAACTGTTGACTTATATGGAGTTTACATCGATTCGTCCTATCTCTACGGCAAATGAAGAGCTTAGCAGGGAGTTCTATTTCTGATGAACTTATTAAATCTTTGTAGCTACAAAGGCTTCCATATGCCACAGTTAAATTGTCGATTAGTAAAGATTCATTAAATAATATTGCAGAAATGGCTGTTAAAATTATTGCTGTTTACAGCTCATCCGAAGTATGCTCGGTAGCAAAACAATAATTCGTCGCCAAAATCAAACGACCGTAATAAATTAGAGGTGCTAGTAAGCAGACATAGTGGTATTTAACAAAAATTGATGAATTTCGAAATTCTAGGCAACGTAGTAAATCAAGAGAACACAGCAGACGCAATAGATCCAAATCTAATTCATCCCGATATACATTTTGTTGGTATCATTTTAAGTTCGGAAATAATGACAAGAAGTGTGTACAACCATGCCAATTTAAAAAGAAATATTTCGGTGTTCAATAGGCCAATCGCTTGATGCGATCGGCGATACTGGCGAAAAAAATTGCCGCTTATATTTATACGATAAATCAACCGGCAAACAATTTCTTGTTGATACGGGAGCTGATGGGTCAGTAATTTTGCAAATAAAACAAAGAAATAATAGCATCAGGATTTTACATTATTTGCCGCCAATGGTTCAAAAATTAACACTTTTGGCACTAAAAATGCTTAAATTGGATCTGACTTCGCCGACAATTTACTTGGTCATTTATTAATATAGCAAATGTTTCAAAAAAGCTATTATAGGGGCAGATTTTCTCAAAAAAATTTGATTATTAGTTGATTTAAAAAAGGAAATGTCTCATTGACCCTTAACATCCTTGTCTTCATTCGGTAAAAATAGTTACAATACCGAATTTTTCTCACAACAATTGTTTCTTCCAGATATGATTCAATAGCTAAACTTTAGTGAATTCAAGGAAATAACATTTAATAACTCATTCATTAAAGAACCTACATTTAGTGACGCACACGAAACAAGTGGTCCACCTGTCTCAGCAAAAGTTCGTCGCTTGGCATCTGACAAATTTAAGTTAGTGAAAAAGGAATTCGAGTTTATGCTGGAACAAGAGATTTGCCGACCTTCTAATAGCCCGTGGGCAAGCCCATTACATCTAGTGCGGAAGAAAACAGAGGATTGAGACCTGTGGGGATTATCGGAGCTTTGAATGCCGTAACACAACCTGATACATATCCCATTCCTCACCTGCATGACTTTTTCTCATATAATTTACATGGTACACATTACAATTTACATCTTTTCAACCTCGATCCAGAAAAGAGCCTTACCATCAGATACCAGTTGAACCGCATCTAAAATAGAAAAAACTGCCATCTGCAGACCTCGGTTTGTGGCGAGTTCAATACCAGTTTTGATTGCGCAATGCAGCTTCAAACTTTTATGCGGTTCCTTCATTCCGTACTTCGGGGCTTAGATTTTGCTTCAGCTACATTGATGACATTCTCGTTAAGTCGTGCGATTTAGCCCAGCATATCAGTCATCTTAAACAGTTTTTCAACGTCTTCAGGATGCTGGCCTTTGTTATGCTGCTGGTGAAATGCCAATTCATGCAAACTGAAGTCGATTTCTTAGGCCATCATATTTCTGTCAATGGCATTGAGCCATCGAAGGAAAGAATAAAAGTAATCGAAGATTTCAAGCTTCCTGAGACTGTAAAGGACTTGCGAAGATACTTAGGAGTTATCAATTTCTACCATCGGTTTATTCCTAATGCTGCAGAAAATCGCCGTTCTAAACAACTATTTGAAGGGAAAGAAAGTAATGACAAAAACAAAATTCATTAGACAGAAGAGTCAGTTCAAGCATTCGAAAATAGGAAGCAACAACTATGTAAAGCGACAGTGCTCGTTCACCCATCAGAAAATGCACACATTTCTTTAATGGTTGATGCATCTGATAATGAAATTGGTGCCGTGCTGCAACAATTAGAGCATGGAGTCTGGAAACCCCTTAGTTTCTTTCGCGAAACTAACTGATTTAAAAACGATACAGCACTTATGACAGAGAGCTGCTGGCTGCATATTCTTCTGTAAAATATTTAAAACATTTTTTGGAAGGTAGCCACAATCATCACCGACCATAAGCCATTAATTTATGCATTTCGCCAGAAACTGATAAAACCACCCCCTCGTCAACAAAGACATCTGGAATATGGCTGCCCAATTTACTGTCGATGTTCAGCACGTACCTGGAAAAGACAACATCATTGCTGATGCACTGTCTCGAATAGACGAATTGCATCTCCAACCAACAAAATTGATTACGAAGGTATAGCAAAGGCACAGAAATGGATGAGGAGTTAAAAGAGATTCTTTTCTTCCCATAACTTTTCTCTAAAATTAGAAAGTTCCCAATATTTGGCTCCAACTTCGACATATTTTGTGACTGCTCTGCAAAGAAGAAGAGACCTTATATTCCAGAAGCATTCCGGAGAATTGTGTTCAACAATATCCATAACCTAACACACATCCTGGAATAAGAACTACCACCAAATTGTTAACTTCAAAGTTTGTTTGGCCATCAATAAATAAAGACGCAAGAACTTGGGCTAGAAGCTGTATTAAGTGCCAAAAGTCCAAAGTCTCACGACGCGTACAGAGTCCTTTCCAGCAATATCACAATGTCACTAAACATTTTACAGAAATTAATTTAGATATTATTGGTCCCTTACCATCATCTGAGGGATTTCGCTTCGGTTTAACTATCATAGATCGATACAGTCGATGGATGGAGGCATTTCCAATGCCTGACATTCGAGCAGATAACATACTAAAAGGCTGGATTTCACATTTTGGAACGCCATTAGTCATTACCACGGATCAAGGAACACAGTTCGAGTCTCAGCTCTTTCAAGGATTTTCAAAATTAATAAGATTTAAACGCAACAAAGCTACAACATATCATCCGCAAGCAAATGGTTGTATAGAACGCTGGCTCCGTACTCTTAAAGCAAGCATAATGTGTCATGAAAATGAAAGTAGGACGCGATCACTTCCCATAATATTGCTTTGGATTGAGAACAATTTGGCGTGCTGATTTCGAAGCTACACCAGTAAAATTACTTTATGGTGAAAGCATTCGTTTACCATGATTTCTTTGAAGACGCCCTGTTTCAACCTCAATCTGAATTCGTCCAAACACTTAAAGCAACCATCAAAGATTTCAAGCCAGTTCCTTTTTCATATCACAGCAAGCAGAAACCTTTTATCTTCAAAGACCTCAAAGATTGTTCTCATGTGTTCGTCCGCACTGACAGAGTTCGTCGGAGCCTGCAACCACCATATCATGAACCCTATAAGGTTATCAAACGATCTGACAAAGTTTTTACACTTTTCATTAAAGGTAAAAATGTTGATGTTTCAATAGACAGATTAAAACCATGTTTTTCCGACAATTCTTCAGAAACTGACATTGAATCCAGCATTGGAGAAGATACACCTAATAAACCTGCAAAAATACCAGAGAAAAAGATCTGATTTGCTCCATTGCCTCTTCCTACTTCAACCAGAGTGACAAGAGGTGGACGTCAAGTTCGTTTACCAGTGCGTTATCAGTGAGATACATTTTTGTTACGGTATCTCACTCGGGGGGGAGTATTGTGTCGACATATTACAAAAACAATATTTGCACTGCGGAGAAGGATAAAAACTACTCAACTTTTGATGTAACGATTATTGTGTTCTGTTTACATTTTTCCCGGCAGCTAGTCAGCCATTGATGTCCGTTCTCTATGTATGCATTACATCTGTTTACCAAAATTCATTTAACCTTAATATTATTGTAAATAAAATCATTTCCTTCACGTGTTTCAGATTAGCGAGGTATACTCTTTGTGTATCTTTGAGTCAGACAAAAATAATAAGTCAAAAACTTTGTGAATACACAGAATTCCTAACTAACAAACTATTATTTTAGCTAACTAGTCGTTTTTTCCATAAATAATTATGCGTATCAATTAAGCATACGGGTTATTGCATATTTTACCATCAACCAGAATTCATGGAAGGTGGGGGTGCCAGGGTCTCGAGAGGTTGGACTTCTTCCTGTTGGTTCGGGGGAGGCATTTTATTTCCTTCCTACCACCCATTGGAAAAACCAATGGAGGCATTCCCCAATCCAGTTCTAAATAGTAACCGAACAATAAGATCGATAATAACTAGACTTAGAACAGAGTACGTAAAAGGAATGAAAATCTCAACTGACAGACAAAGAAGTTACACAAATCATTGCTCAAAATGCCCTAACGTTCAACTGTCTCCACACCATATCCTCAGCAATTCAAGCCAGGCTTTTCAAGATTTTCCCGAAAGACCCAGAAGATTTCATCTTCTCTGATAAAGCTGTTGAGGTTGTCAAAGCAGTCTTCTACAGCCTCGGAGCGATCTAAAGATTTTTTTTTATCAATCTGCACATCATGGACACGCCAACAACAACCGTCAACCAATTTCTTCAGAACAAAATGTCGCCAAACATCGCGATATGCAGTTAACAATGGAAAATCATTCCTATACATGTTCAAATACAATAATCTTGTTCGATCATTCTTGAGGATAATAATCTTTCTATAGGTTATACCACTCTCACACATATTCAAACACCATAATATTTCTCATGCATTCTCGAAAATATTAACATTTCTTTCAATTTTTATAGAGTTCTTCGTTGTTATATTATTCTCCTATTAGTATATATTTTCCGTCAAAGCAAACGTTGTGGAGCGTTTGCAGAAATATTTTCAAATACGTAGATCTCTGAAAGACTATTCAGTTTATAAAAATGGCAAAACAAAAAACATCTAGGGACTCCACGATAACATTTAGCTTCATACTTATTCTCACTTATGCAACGTGGTTTATATATAAAGCAGTTACAGTTAATATCTTTATGTGAAGCGATCCCTAAATCAAGTGGTGTGTGCCGGGTTTACTGGCACAAGAGCCAATTGGGGCTTAACTGCGTCAAACATTCGTTAAAATATTACATACCGTTTCCTATGTCACGATTTTGAATGCAATTTATTCGTCGATGAGTTAGCTACAACGGAAAAAAAGAGACCTTGTGATCTCGAATTTGCAGAAACGATGACTTCATTTGGCGACGCTTTCTTGATTTGAAAAAATTGTTGAACGATGTGATATGTTTAGTACCAAATATACTTTTTTCTTTTGGATTTACTTATAACACTACTTAAAAGTGAAGTAAGTGTATAAAAGCAGGGAGAAAAAGGAAGAAAAATTCCATTTTCTAGATTATTGTGGAGTGAATAAATGGTTTTACTGCGTCAAAGTCTAATTTGATAAATTACACCAGATATTTGTTTAAATATTAAAACGGTGATGAAATACATCTAGAAAATGATGAAAAAGCAGAGCGTAAGGCACCCACTCGGGGGTGCCTCACTTCTACATTATCCTCGTGACCTAGATCAGTTGGAAGGAACGAAGAAGCAGCCATATCGTTTATCTTAATATCACTTTATTAAGATCTTAACTTAAACAATATACACAATAATAGTACTAATATTCAATTTAAGTGAATCTGAAGTGAAAGGATATACTATTCGTATTTCCAAATAATCGCGTAACCCACCACTATATCTAACTCTACCGACTATTTCTCTAATCTCAGTAACTACACAGTTCTTAATAATTCAATTTAACAGTCTTACCGCTATCTCTTGAGTAAACAGCAATTTGCTTGATTCTAACTGGCGTGGCTTTTATTCTTGTGGAATGGTATCCACCTTTAACTTGATTGCACAGGTACGGATAGCTTAAATCTTGAACTCGGGATTTCCTCTCACTTTAACTTAAGCACTTGTAAAACATAGACCTCGTATATTCACTTCTCATTGTCACACCGCGTACACTAAACTTCTACTATTTATAAGATTCCTAATTTGAATATATATTCATGATTCACACTTCTCGAGTTAGTTGGAAAGAATTGCCATTCTGTCCCCAAAGAAACCCTAGAGGATAATTAGTTGAAATCGCGATGAGCCCGTCACAAGAGTTCGAAATGTAAACGGGTAAAAACTCAAATTAAATATAAAAATCCAATCTTTTAAACAAAAGCAAATAGATTTTGGTGGGCTTTTCCCCCACCAAGCCAGACAAGGTTAAAATAGATGAATGAAAAAATGTGGTACGATGATTATAAAACACAAAGCAGCTCTACTCAAAATCTGACATTAATAAGATTCGCTCAAAAAAAAAAATGAATTAAAATATTAAAACAAAACGAAGAAGAGCGTTTTCTATGTGTTACTATGGTTAAACGCATCAAAAGAAATATTATTTATAGAAAGCTTTCCATATTTGTATATCGGGCATAAGTACTGTGACGTCTTCGATTGGGGTGAACCCCACCCTTCCATTCATGCTAAGTTTTATGGCTCTGAACAGATGTTAAGTGACAAGTGATCGTGGCCATAAGGTCATTGTTTATTGTCTGACCTTGGGCAAACGCCGACACCCGGTCTGGCAGTCATAATGGTCAAAGAGAGCCGGAACCCCATTCACAATAGGCGAAGACTGTCTGAAAAGAACAAGGTCGCCATGGCAGGTGTCGAGAGAATGAGTTTATGGAACCAATTTGGAACAATGCATAAAGTCCAGGTGTTTCATGAGACTACTGGCACCTTTACATTCCCGACTGACCGGGAGTGCATTTGTGTGTGCCGGACAAATAGGACCCGACTGTAGGTCGTGGACGAAAGGAGACTTTTGTAGCCTGCCAATGAGAAGAGACGAGAGGCGTGTTGGGGACCCGCCCCTGGTGTTTAAAAGGATTTTTTAGGAGACAGGGAGGAGAGCCCTGGATGGAGAAAACTTGAGAGGAGCCCTGAAAAAAAGAGATTGGAGAGGAACGAGACGTGAGACGATGAACGCCGGTGGCGTTGAGAGTTGAGCGAGTGCCTTTCGGGAAAAAGATGGAATTCCCGTGACTTAGACTGACTGCACCGGCTTGGCATATAACTGGGACTTTATTACTTCATATATAGTAACCTATAAAGCAAATAAATAATTCTTTTATTTTAAAATTAGGCTGAGACAAATGTTTGTTACCTACTCACGACGTTACAGTACCATGTGGATCAAAAGTTTATTTAAAGTGTAAAAATTCATTTAAAAAAAAGGAAGAAATGCAGTTTATAAGAAAGGACTCACAATGAAGTCGATTTTCTTAGCAACAAAAATATACTTAGTCGTGCTAACACTAAATCAACGAGGTGTGTAATAAGCTTCATGCAGAATGGCTCACCTTCATACTCTATGCCCGTTCAGTAAAACGTTGGTGAGAACAGAGTGAATGTGCTCGAGGTTGCAGGATGCGTGTTCAGCTGACCTCACTGTTCGACTTTTGATTGTGGGGCTGTATGACATCACTGAGCTCCATTTAACCCCGTCAACATTGGCACAACTCGAAGATTCTAACTTTTTCAATTCATACCGATCGGGTGCATTGAGCGTCATGAGCCGCCTTAGTTGTGTCGGACTATGCTCTGGAAGTCCCGTTGAACAGCTGTTATTGCAAGAATAAAGGAATGGAGTGAACTGTTGTCCTGTGTACATTATGTTTCGGCAGGCATG
Source organism: Trichonephila inaurata madagascariensis (assembly GCA_019973955.1). NCBI lineage: Eukaryota > Metazoa > Arthropoda > Arachnida > Araneae > Nephilidae > Trichonephila > Trichonephila inaurata. The sequence continues at coordinate 98,671 of BMAV01021410.1, read as the reverse complement.
TCAAATTCATACAATATTACGGGCCACAGGTCCTATTTTATAGTAAGTTGAGGGCCCATGTTTTTAATGTTAAGAAAAATTGATAAATATATTCGAAATAAATGTACGCATTTTGTTTAATAATAGCAAAAACAGAGCATAATTAAAAAAACGTTTAGGAAATTCTACATATCTTATTTTAATTTGCGTTGTGGTTTGTTATTTTATTATATATTATTTCGTGCCGATTCATTGGGTGTGCCACAAAAATGTTCGTTGGGCTCCGCGAATGTGACGCCCCTGTGTTTCGGAATGCCAATGCCCTCTAACGGTGATGCTTTTAACTAAAAATGTTTTTGCCTTAAAAATAACGGACTTTCTTGTGAACCCTTTCTTACATCCCGCACTTCTTTATGATCATTTCAACCTTTTTTTTTATGAATTTTTAAAGTTTGAAGCAACTTTCGGCTCAGTATATATCAAACGTATTATTTTCTTGAGCCCTAGATACACAAATGCCATTAAGTTTCTGCACACACAAAACAAGTTAATTCTGGAAAAATGTTTACCATTTTGCTTAAACTGGAACAAAATACTTATTATAATCTTAAAGATTACTTTTTATTGTTAGTTCATAACCTGTAACTGTGTCATTCTCTAAAAATTCAATTATGAAAACGTCATAAAATACTACTCACAAATTTAGAAATGCCAATTTATCATTAATTATTACATTCCTGTTGGAAGAATATCTACTACTGATAGTTCTTATTATACATTTACATAAAAAATAATTGTACATTTTAGCATATTTTCATAGTTTTTATGAACTAGCTGACTGTTATACATTTTTTTCACTAGGAGTCAGTAGAATTCATCGTTGGTGTTTAAATAGAAAAAGAAAATTAATTTCTTTAAAGTTTGAATTTTTTTAGTGACAAATATTTTTTGATTTTGAGCAAAAAAAGAAATAAATCTATCAACAAAACAATCATTTGTTCATTTTTATTATAAATTTTTTTTTAAACTACACGCTTATGAAATATACTTGCATTATTAATAAATGAAATGAAATCAATCATTATGAAGTATGGCAAGCTTTGTAGTGAAAATTAAAAGTTTAAATAATGTGCACTGCTGTATTCCAATGTTGTAAAAATTTATGCAGTATTTGCAAAAATAAAATGTAAAAAACACTTTTTTTTTTTTGCATAATTCTGTAATTTTTTGTAATATTTTCTTAAAAATTTGCGATTAAATATATCAATATCCCTAGAATAAAAAAAAACATGGAATAAGTATATAACTATTATATAGACGTTCATAATTACTAACTCCTGATTAAGTGGTTGTTGATAAAAAGTTATTTTTACTCATTTTCAAAAACATTAACTTTTTATGATAAACTTTCCTATCGTTAGACGCAGTAATTTCTTCTGTTTTAATAATTGCATTTATCAAACACAGCTTGTTATATACTGTGAATTGTGATCTAAAACTTGGGAATATTTTCTCAGCCATAAAAAGAGTATTTATGAAGTAGGTTAAATAAGGTTGTTGATGGGTGAATGGATTATTTTTATAAAAGGTTTTCTTCTCACATTATTACTATGTCTGGGTCAAAACTTTAAATGCTTTTTTCTCATACTTTAAAGCACTCCGTTGAGCTGAAATTTTCTACACACGATTATTGTGGAAGACAATACGATAATTTAATTATAATTAATAAAAAATTAATTTATTAAAGCTAATTATACTAAATGAATTAAATTTTAAGCGTCATTCCCCCCAATTGCTTATTAACGTGAAACAGTTGAATATCGAAATCAGAAAACTAAACTCTTTCCTCGTAAAATAAAATGATTCAAACTAATTATTGAAAAGATTCAATTTGACTCATCGTAACCTTTCGCTCTTAAAATGCAAGGTATGAAAAGAATTATGATACGCAAAGTGTGAAAAAAACCCATGTTTAAAAATCTCGTGTTTCACCGGTGTTATTATTCTACCTTTTCTTCCCCATGTTTTCTGGTGAGGAGGCGAGCCATTCAAAAGGAAGCCTCAGTCTAATTTGCCCATTGACTCGGACTCATTACGCACGTACCGGGAGAAGAGCCGAAAGCCAAGAAGCGAATGTTTCACTCTTCTGCCGCTAGTCCCCTACCAGCGCCCGACTTGGGAACAAAAACGTCTTTGTGTGCTCTTATCTTTATTCTGAAGCTTTGAAGGAATTAACCTAACCCATGAAGGACGTGAACATTCCCTCCTTGTTTAATGGAATAATTGCTGCGTTATTAAGGCTACTCAACAAGGTTGGCACTGTCAATGTAAGTCGATGTGGCTTCACTTTATTTTTTCCATTAATTTTCAGAGTAAAATTCTCATCTATTAATGCATTTCAACTTAATTGTTCCTTGAGAGACAAATATATTTTTGCCTGATAATTTTATTTACTCTTTTGTTTATGATTGTTCTAAGAAAATCATTAAAAAAAAATTAGAGCCCATTTTACATGTTAATCAAAAGTATATTTAAACATAAACATATATTACAGTAACGCTTCCCCTGCATATCGGGTGCTACGCAATACAACACAACATTATTATTAAATCATTATTCATCATTATTGGTATCATTATTTATTAAAGTAAGGAAAAGTTGCCTATTTTATAGTACATATAAATACACATAAATTTGATTTTAATTACTCTCGAAGAAATGGTTAAAGAATATCTTGAATATATAATGCTTTATAATGAGAATTTGTAACCTCATAATGCTTTGAAATTGCTTTTCCATTTCTGTTACGTTACAGACCAATAGAATTTTTTTTTTTGACATTTCCGCTCTAGTGTCAGTTCTTTTATATATACTACTAAAAAGTCATTATTAATCAAATATATTTTGACGTTCTTTCAACAGTTTCCTTTTAAAAAAATGTAACTTAATTTTAGAAATAACTTCTAATATAATGATTATATATAATTAAAATGTCATACATGCAAGGGAACTGATTTTAGTTTTTACAATGTTTCATAGATAATTAATATTTTTGCTAGAATAAAAATGAATTTGAGTAATATTTTTGACGTCATAGTTCAAGTTTCATTTTAAACGTAGATATTTTTTAAAAATATTTTATCACATGCTAATTTATATTTTGTATATAACTTAATATATTTATAATTATTCAAAAAAGATTTATTACAAACATAGAATCCCTGCTTAAAGTCTTCTGACCGAAAAATAGGATTCAATATTGATTAAGAAACTGTTTTTTCATTTGAAGTAAGTTTAGTTGGTGTGTGTTAACATTCTAAAAGAATTCGTATTGGGCTTCTTGACAGTTAAAAATGAAGGAATTAAGGAATTTTCTTAAAGAAAAATGAGACACATAATTTTTTTTTAATTGTAGAAGTGAGTATTTTAATGCACGAAAGAAAAACAGATTAATATGAATTCAGTTTCTTTCTGGGTGTCAAAGAATGTTAACGTTTTTGAATATTGCCTTGTTCTCATTTTATTTTTCTTAATAAAATTTTATTTGATGACAAACAATTTTTAATCACATAATTCATTATTCTTTTGACGTTTTACTTACGGTGATCACACTTCAAGCAGAATTTTAGGGTGGCCAAGGTATCGGATTATGGCAGGCATGTCATGAGTTCGAGCCCAGTACCACTAAAGACCCGCCGTGTAGGGCAGCGATGCACGTTAAATCTGTCGAGAGCTGAAACGTCCTCCCGTTCGTGTGGTGTGGTAGTTAGGAGAGGGGAGTGTCAGCTCAGATGTCGTCCACGTCACTTGACCATGGTTCAAAATTAGGAGGTCTATCACCAAAAGTCCTCGTGTAGCTGAACAGTGCGACGTTAATATTCACTCACTCACTGAAGCAGAATTTTTCATATCTCCATTATATTAAAAAGGAACATTTTTAAGAGGTTGACTCTGGTCGAGGAATCACGATTTCTTATGTGCATTTATTATATTTTAAATCGGAATAGTTTTTTTTTCTCTTTTTTGTTTAAAAAATCTCATATGTGGAATAACATAAGAAAAGCTTCAAAAGATAAAAATTCATGTTCATTTTTAATCTGTTGCTTAAAATAACTTCTTTGACAAAATCTCTTAAAATATTCCTTTGTGTTGTAATTTACATTTTTACCTTATTACGATACAAAGCAAATTCCTGTACTTTTAAGTAATACGTACTAGCATTACAGTTTGAAAATTAATAAAATATTTCTAACTTAGTGAGAGTAAAGATTTAAAATGCATTACAAGCATAATGAGTCTTAGTTTAACCATAAAGATTAAAAAGTGCCTTTTTTCACTGATTTTTGTGAAGTTATTTCCCCAAGAAATTTTTTAAAAGTTATTTTTTGAATAAAGTTTATTTAAAAAGAAGTTCCAAAGATTTTAATTCTGTTATATTGATTTAATTTTAAATAATATTATTATGTAAGTAAACAGAATAGCTATTAGTATAATAAGAAGTAAAAATATAATTATTTTCGTAATAGTATTTACTTTTGTTTAAATGTGAAAGAAATTTTGTCGACAGAGGAAGAATAGTAGTATCTAGGGATCGCAGATTATCCTTCAGAGAAATCAATCAACGTGTTGGACGAAACCAAGCAACTTCAATGCGGATGTGTCATCGCTGGTTTCACGAGAAAACGAAGAACCGACGAGGGTGATCACACCCACCGCGTGGCACGACTGCCTGTGATCACAGGCGGATTGTGCGTATGACAGTGATGGATCGCGCAGCCACATCACGAATCATAGCGCAACAGATTCAATTTGTTACGCATCATTCGGTGTCCGTCGCACCATTCGACGCCGTTTGCAGTAGAGTGGAATGTCCTCATTGCTTCGTTTACTCTTGACTGGAAACCACAGGTGTATGCACCATCAATCGTGCGATAAACGGTGGACATGGACAACAAAATGGAACGACATCTTGTTTACTAACGAATCCTGCTTATGCTTGCAACATCACGATGGTCGGAATCGAGTTTGTAGACAGCGTGATGAGAGGCAACTGAACTGTGGCGTTATGCACGCCACACTGGTCCTGTACTCGGTATCATGGTTTGTTGTGATATTGGATTCCACTGCCACACTCTTCTAGTACGCATTGCCGACACACTAAACAGTCAGCGCTACATTTCTAAAGTGTTGGAGCCCGTGGTCCCCCTCCCCCATACATTCAGCGTTTGCCATCAGCCATATTCCAACAGGATAATTTGCGACCACACGTGGCACGTAATGTTCAAGAGTTCCTATCAGATTGAATTGCTTCCTTGGCCTGCTTGTTCACCCGATTTATCGCCAATCGAAAACGTGGGTTCCATGCTTGAACAACGCCTGCTCTGAGAAACACCACCCTCTGCTACACCAGATCAACTTTGGCAATACGTGGAAGCCGCATGAAAACTGCTGTATCGTAAGGATACATTGAAATCTTCTTTGATTCTATGCCGAGGCGTGAGGCAGCGGTTATAGCCAACAATGGCGGCTATATTAACCACTGATTTTGTCATCATCTACATGTTACAAGAGGCTGTAATTTTAATCGTTTGATCTTTGTATAGCATGTTATCTGATGAACAAATTTGGCTGTGATATCTCTCTGTATATAATGCATATAGAACACACATGTAATGCATATATAACAGCATACATAATGAATGTATTTTATTGCTAAATGTTATGTCATATTAATAATGATGAAACCAGTTGGATAATATGTTGATAAAAAGAATTAATGATATACAGATTGAATATAAGTTTAAGTTTTGGACTCTCTTTTGGCAGCATTTTTTAAATGTTTATATTTACTTAGTTTATAAATAATAACATTATACTCCAGAATTCAAATTTACTTAAAAATCACTTACACGCTCTAAAAATAATTTTTCCAAGACTAGAAATTGATCTTCCAAAAAAAGTCACGAATATTATTAAAATCTACATTTTTATCTTTACATATCTCAAAAAAAAATTAGGATCATTCGCACTTTATAATTTTATTTATGTTTCTAAATATTCATATGCCTACCAATTATATCTTGCTTGATATTTTACCTTGATCCTTCAGAACATTTCCGCAAATCATATTTTTTAATTTCTTTAAAAAATATGAGACTGAAAGACAGGCCAAAAGAAATTGTTGAGCGAATTGTTTCGCATCTAATATAAGTAAATAAAGAAAAGATGGAGCTAATGCTATTTGTTAAACGACCTTGAGGAACTGGTTTAGTAGCGTTTATGACAATGAAAAGAGCGGCCATTTAAGAAACAGTTCTTTGAAAGTGTTACCGAGTTCTCTGGAGAGTTAAAAACAAAATGTGTCTCTAAAACCCCAAACGATCACAACTGTTGTTAAATTTCAAAATTTTAATAAAAGGGAAAGTGTGTTGATTTATTCACTCAAGAGGAGGACACGCTGAATTTACTTGTAAGTTGTAATTCGTTTATTTGTTGCTTTGTTAGTTATATTAAAATTTAACTATTAAATCAGAGAAATCAAAATGATGTTGAGTAAATCAGCTTCAAAATAAGCAAAACGGAATTTAATTCTCATTTCCACAATTCATATTGTATTACAATAATCATAAATTATGTTGAAACATATGTGCCTCTAACTCTACAAACCATTAGAGTTTAAATACGTGAGAAAAATAACTTATTGAGAAGGATATTAGTAATAGTTACTTATTTTTATTGGCATTTTTCAAAAAGTCCGTGGCAATATATATTTTTGTGAAATGTGTAATTCATGTATATTTTCTTATATTAATTAAAATTTTGATCCCAGTTATCCCGATTCATTCGCAGCCAATGCTTGTAATCTATACTTTAACTACAAAAATGAAACATTTATTTAATATTTAAGAATATATAGATTTGTCTATTCCTAAAACTGTCTAATGTTTCTAATTTTCATAGAAAAAATGGCCGACGAATTTTCCGAAACATCCCCTCTTGAAAAGGAGACATCTGTCAAAGGATATGCATCTAAAGTATTCAAAGAATCCTCCGTGAGTGCGGTTTCAGCCATCGTCTCAACAGGCAACACCCCAAGGAAGGTTTTTCGCATTTTGGTATTTGTACTCTTTACGGTGGGATTTTTATACCAATGTGTCAAATTCTTAACCTACATTCTGACTTATCCAACCGTCGTGAATATTGAAATTGACAGACCAGCTGAATACTTGGCGCCAGCATATACGTTTTGCAATTATAATAGGTTAGTAAACAAAATACATTATTAAATAAATTATTTTAATTAAAATAATTACTTAATTAAAATAAATTATTTCATTAAATTTTTTTTTAAAGATTCGCGTGGTTGTGACCAAAATTTCTGAATTTATTAAAAAATAGATATCGATCATGGTGTTTCTTTTAAATATACTGTGAGTGAATGCAATTATCAACATCGCAATCTAAGCTAACGCGAATCCTATTGGTGACGAACCTCGTCCTTTTGAACCCTTTTCTAGTGACCTGAGCTGGCAACTCCTATCCAAACTATTACACTACGCTAACACGGGAGGCCCTTAGACCACGACACTTTTAACTTGCATTAGCCCTCTATACCAGTGTCCCCCAACAGTTTCACCATCGCGGACAGGTCAATATCTGATCATTTTACCGCGGCCCGTTGAGGGCAGGACGTTGATTTCTTATAGTTTAGACTGCTTTGATTTAACAATTTTAATATAATCGCATTTGTGAATTCCCCTTCAGAATAAAATACAGTTCCACCAAAAAATGAATATAAAGTGATTTAACATGAAATGATTTCTATGGAAAGTGGCACACACCCGAGAGAAATGCACCCCAGTCAATAAAATGTTCCTGGGGCAGACCGGGGGTTGGGGATCACTGCTCTAGACGATGGATTTTTAGTGACTCGCCGGCCGCGGATTGTTATTCTTAGTGGTGCTGCGGATTGTTATTCTTAGAGCTGATATCACTTTTTAGTGTGGTACCCTAACGGAGATACCAATAGCCGCAAGTAGTTTTGAAGCCCAGTTTCCTCCCCAGAGGGAGGCACCTGAGCTCTGACAATATACGAACTTGTTCTAGAAATTTAATTTTGCCGAGAGCATCTAAGTGAAACAGGCACTCAAGGGATGTCTTACAGGATGCATAATCGTAGAAATGGACGCTGTTGATTTTCTGCATCTGGAAAATCCACCGACATGGACGAGGGTCGAACCCGCAACCTTAGGTGTAGAAGGCCAGTTGCAAACCGACTACGCCACCCAGCTGGTGCATTGATAATCATTACAGAAACGAAATAAATTCATACCCACTTATACAGTGAATAAGAATGCGATGAATTATTTGTATTCGAATAATCCATCACGACCTTAAAATGTCAGTTTATAAAGTAATTTTTAACCTAATGAAATATTTTTTTTATAATAAACGTGATCTTCGAATGTTTTGGTAGATAATATATTTAAATATTAAAAACTCTTTCTCTGCGTTACTTTTTATTGACTTATATTTTCAAATTTTATTATATTTACATTCTTTCGTTTGGGTCCATTAAATACCTTTTATATCTGAAACATAATTTATGGGGTTTTCGATCAAGAGCAACTAAACTTTAATTAAAACATTTTAAGAATTTAAAATCAATTACTCTAATATTATAGTTTTTTAAACAATATACAAGAAAGATTCTTGAGAGAAGGATGATTCATTTGCTTTGTTAAACTTTATACTTTAAAAGCATCTTATTATTAGAGAGGATGAATTGAAGTCATTTATTTACACTCCGCGGTGGACTAGGGCTTATGGTTACAAATTCGTAGACGGCGTGTCGCAGGTTCGAATTCTGGTGACACTCGAGACCCACCTGGCAGAGAAGGCTGGTGCACGTAATTGATTGATGGAATATTGACGTCGCACTGTTCAGCTACACGAGGGCTTTTGGCGACGGACCACGTCATTTTGAACCATGGTCAAGTGACGTGGATGACACCTGAGCTGGCACCCCCTCTCCTAACTACCACACCACACCAACAGGAGGACGTTTCAGCTCTCGACAGATTTAACGTGCATCGCTGCCCTACACGGCGGGTCTTTAGTGGTACTGGGCTTGAACTCACGACAAGGCAAGCCACTGTCCGATACCTTTACCACTCGGCTACCGCGGCCCTGGTGCACGTGAAATCTGTCGAGGCTCAAAATGCTCCTGGTGGTGTGTTAGTTTGGAAAAGAGGATATCAACACAGGCTTTCCTGGCCACTTGACCGAAGGTCAGAATTGCGAGGTCCACCACTAATTGCCTTCTTGTTGCTTTATGAATGCAACGTTATTATAACTCTCGTTCACTCTCTTTTCCTACCATCCATGCCTATGGCCTTGAAACCCCGTGTGCCCTTCTCAATTAACCTTAATTGTAACATAATTGCTTCTCATTTTCATTGCCAAAGTTTTTCAAGTCGCAATAAATTAATGTTTCTTGATTGCTAACTTCAATTGAAACTTAAATCAATTGGATCATGTATTTGTATACCGTGTTTGCTAGAGAGATCTATTTAGTATCGCTTATGGGATTGATATAACTTAAATGCAATTAAAGTAATATCAAAACACAAACAACTCTCTTATTAACTGTTTTGAGGAATAAATATGTTTATTCCAAATGGTTCATAAATTTTCAATATGATTAAGGCCAGTATATAAAAAATACACAGCAGTACTTGGGATAGAAATCCTTTTGAAAAGATAAAAAGAATTATAATTTAGGTAGAAAATAGGTGTTGATAAATCAGTTATTGTTTGAGAAAAGTTTCAGTTTACTATTCAAAAGATGGCATTTTTTCATTGAAAAGGCTCTCTACTGATTTCATATTTTTTATTTCAAATTTTTATAAGGCATGATATTGAAAAATATGAAATTATATATGAATAGCATACACGCAAATACATATACACATTTATAAAGGGTAGTTAAACATCACTAAAGTGATATTCATTCTAAGAAAGAAACCTAATCATTATTTCAAATTAATTTGATAAAAATATTTGTTTGCTCTTTCAAAAATGAATTAAAACACCTTATCTTGAATTTCTCCTCGTTTTGACTCTCTCTCTTCAGGAAAACTAACTTAAGTTATTGTAAAATAGTGTTCCTTTGCTAACGTTATATGTTTATGTTTTAAAATAACGTTCTGCGCTGATCTTAATTTTTTTTATTTAAATGTAAATTGTTCTGCTGCAAAAATTTCTGAACGAAAAAGAAGGGAAAACACAAAGGTTTAAAGGAAACACCATATATCAGATAAAAATCGGCAAAAATATGAGAATAAATTAGAGAAAGCAAAATCCTTTTACAAAATTATACTTCAAAAAAATACATAATTTAAATGTTATGCAAATTACTTCTTTGTTTATCAGAAGAAATATTTATGAATTAAAAAGCATGATAAAAAAAGATAATTTGTATAAATATTTTCAAATACGTTATCATTATGAGTGTTTTTGCTTGAAATATAAATATGATTTTCTTAAATTTTCATTCCTCATTTTTTTTAGAATCAAAAGAAGTAAATTCTGTTCGAAGTATCCAAACAGTTGCAGTAATCCTAATAAAGAGTTATGTAACACATATCCTGATTATTGTAGGGATAATACAACAAAGGTATGTTTATTTATAACTAAAGAGCTTTGCCAATATTGAAATCTTCTTATATTTTCAATTATAAGTAAAAAATTAATAACAGACGATAGGGCGAAAGCCAAATGATGTATCAAGTCAATAATCTTTGAAAGGCACAAAGGAAAGAAACTTGAATATTATGGTATAACACTCAATTGTGCGATTTAGAAAGTAACGGAGCTCTCTCTAGGGCAGTGATTTAAATAATATCACAGATTACTTATCACAAATCTTTGAAGACATCAACTTCTAAGCACGCTGCGTTTCGTTGATTAGGGTGAGACCTACTCTTTGAGGACCACTGTAACGATCCATCTGCTCTCTTAGATTGAAGGTTGTTTTCATTATAAAGTATTCTGCTCTATTTTTCAGTCATTTTTCTCAACAGTATCAAATGGCAGAAGAATTCCGACCTGATTCCATTGGTGAATGTGCCATGCCATCCATCAAGTCGTGGGTGTTAATCTTTGTGTCCCATTGTACAGGTTGGAGGCTATAACTTTAATATCCTTCCATTTATTTTATTTCTTCGATAGAGTACAGCTTCACCTTCTGTCGAAGGATATATGTGCGTTATGTATCTATTTCAAAACAGTCCATCTTGATGACATCTTATAATTCAAAGATTGCCCAGATGAAGATGGACCGCTTTGCCATCATTTGCAGGACACATATTTTCTATAGAATGCCGAAAGGTACAAAATACAAGGAGTAGTTATACTCATCAAAACGAATAATATTTGCTCTTGAACCTAAGATTGCATTTCCCTCTGAGTAAGAGAAAAGGATAAATTGCGATGTTTTAGAAAACAGAGAAATAATGTTACAAAAACTAATTTACTAAATTCACGAAAGCAATTTAAATGGTTGTCTAGTGTGGCATTGTGCACAGTTTAGACCAGCGAATATGAAAGAATATTGCAATTTCTCAGTAACACCTAGCGTGGTGTTTATGCTTCAATTTGAATTGTACATGAAAGCAGTGGTATACAAGTCGCCTGAGGACTGCACAGAATATTCGGTAGAGCTAATTGTTTTTGATGTAAACAGGATAAACACGACACCATGATTCATGAACCACCACTCTTTCATCTACCGGGGGAGAATCGTGCAACGTCAGACTTGGCCACCACTTTCTTAATTAAATCAGGCATTGGCTATCTATAACACGCGAGCCACATGTGGTATGCGGAGCGATTCTCAGAGGCATTCTACGTCACTCTACAAAATCGTGAGATAAAGTTAAACCGACCTGTGTTTCTCTCCTTTCCACCCATCGCACATTATTAATTAAAAGTTATTTCTTACTTTAGTTCTTTCTCATAAAACGATTCTGCTGAACGTGCATGAGTGTAGTTTGTGTGATTTATGTAAAAAGACAACAACATCTTCGGTTTAAATGTGACATATGCTTAGCCTTAAGTATCCAATTCAAATCAAAACTATTATTCAATATTTGTAAAATAAAATATCATTCATTGCTGGATACTGAAAAAAAATCTTCAGAATTATTGAAAGTAAAATTTACTGAAATTACGAAAAAATCTGGAAGAAAAGCAGAGTTTGTACTCAGTGGTTTCCCTAACAAGTTGGGAGTCTTCGGAAATAAGATGGTGGACTTTCTTTCGAAACAGAGAAATACTCTTCTTCTGCCGTCCGGAATATTTTCTACTCCCAAGTCCCTCCTGTACACGACTGGTATGCTGGAAATCGTCCTGGTTTGTCCCTACAGTTGGTAGATACAAGATCCGCACAGACTGCATTGTCCAGGCTGCGTAGTGGTCACATGAGGAACTTACAATTCGTCGACAGGAAAAAGACTTATTCATCTTGCCCTTGTTTCTGCCCTGCTTCTCCTACGCATGTCATTGACTGTATTGGCTCCTCTGTAAGACAACTGTGGAGTGAGAGAGAGGAACTATTACAGCGTCATAGTATCATAGACTTGGTATAGGTATTTGGACCAGGGGTACATGAAACGACAAGAACGTACTTCAAAAATGTTTCTTGTGTTATAATTTTTAAACTTTTAATTACATAAATTGTTACTTATGTGAAACTTTCTAGGTACCAAAGGAAGATTCTATAGAAAATTTAAGTATGGAAGATGCGATGGATCTTGGCCATGATTCCAAAAATTTGCTAATACGAGGAGCATGGTAAGTAAATATTTCAGTTGGCTCAATTTTTTTTTCAAAAATATTAGCTATTATAAAAATTGAAAATATTAATAAATATTGATGAGGGCAATGGATTTATTTTAAATTCATCTTGTAAAACATTAATCATAAACTAAATCAAAGCTTAAGATTTAAAATTTCTAGAAAATCACAGATTTTTTTCTGCTTAAAATTTTATAAATGTCAGATTTTAGGTGCCTTTTATGGGAATAATTCAAAGATAAATGAAATTAAAAGGACTATTTTGTCGTAAAATACTTTTATTTGGATCTCTGGATATGAATTTAAGTTTCTTAAATCTATAAATAAGACATTTTTAGGGGAAAATTGTTAAAATCTTATCATTTGAATTTTAGAGTCATTCAAAGTGGCTTCTGAAAGATCAAAGTTCGGTTAAAATTATTTAATTTTATACAATTTCTAATATATTTTGTTTTTCATAAGATTCTTATGAATAAATGAATACTAAAACATAAAAGAAAAAAAAAATATTCAACTTATATCATTTGGTTTTATCTTGAATCGAAAAAATTTTAATTTCGAAACACTAACATATTCATTTCCTTTAAATAATGTATACACAAAGAGATGTGACGGGTGAGCCAAAAGTGTGTTCAAACTTTGAAAATTCATAAAAAAAAAAAAGAAAAAAGGATGATAAAGAAGTGTGGTTTGCAGGAATGGGTCCACAAAATGTCTGATTTGTTTCAGTGACAAAAACATTTTTAGTTAAAAATGCCAACTGTAGAGGGGCTGACAATACGAAACCAAATGTATAAGCTCTATTCATTTATTTTTCCAATAACAGCTGCTCAGCGTGAACTCCAGGACACACTGTCTGACACTTCTAAGGCGGCTCGCAACTCCCGCTAGAGCTGAATGCAACATATCAGAATGAATTGCAAAAACCTCACGACAGATAGAATCTTTGAGTTCGGCCAATGTTGAAGAGGATGAACGGTACACAAGGGATTTCAAATAGCCCCATCACCAGAAGTCGACTGGTGTGAGGTCGGCTGAAAATGGTGGCCATGCGATGTTGCAACGTTGAGCATTGACTCTATTCTCGCCAAAGGTTTTTTAATTATAATGGCAGATTGGAGATTGGAAGACGACTGTAGACAGAAATACAAACACTAAAACTAGAACAGAAGTAAAGGTGGAATTACAGTGTCTATAAATTGATCATCCTGTGCCGAGATCTCCAGTACCTCTCCCACAAGTGTCCCTAGTTCACCGCCAGGCTGTGACTCAAATGATTCATGTCCATTTCCTTTCTGATGTTACGCAATTGGCAAAGAGGATTTGACAATTTTTTATACGATGCAGATGTTTGGAGAGACAATCAGGGCCAGTAGCGAGGCGAAAAGTGGCAACAGATTTCTCCCTTGGCCAAGATGGAATATTTGAGACTTCCGCGATCTATTTCTCTTAGCCTCTTTTACGTTTTTCCAATTAGCCTCTCTAAATTAATTTTGAATTAACCATTTGGCTGTATAGAAAGAAATTGGTTTATCTGTTATTTTTGCAATTTTGTTTGTTTTCTTTGCCAGGGAATCTGCTGTTTCATTTCCTTGAAGTCGACAGGGGGCTGCTACCTACCGTAATGCAACCTCTTTATGGTTTTTAATCAAATCATTGAGGGCCACACACACAGAGATGAATATTTGAAATATAAACTGACTCAGAAGCTGCAGGAGAAGAAATGGTCAGGAGGGCAGCCTAAGAATCTGATAGTATGACAGCCCTTGAGAAATTTTCAGATTGGGATTGAAGCTGTTACTGAGAGATTTAAATAGATGAGACCCCTCTGTATCAAAGAATGTTTTATACCTTCCGATTGGAATGTAGAAGGAAAAGAGTTTGCAAAAGACGCCAGCATTGATACAGTCAATCAACAGGGATTCGCTTATGAACACGTGAAGCCAATGGTTATCTGTGTACAATTTATATGTAGTCTCCAAGACTACAGCTTTTAGAATTTGGTCATGTGTTTGTCTCTTAAAAACCTCGATAGGTTTATTCTGACCATGTACCTTCCCTGAGTTGGACACTGTGACTTGATGAGATTTCCCAGATCAATCCTCTCATTGTTCTTTCCTGTCAAGAACTTTCTTGAGGAAACCTTTTAAGGCAGTGTTTCTCAAACTGTGAGGGGACGTGATAAGCCTACGGGAGTCACGCGAGCATCACGAAAAGTCGAAAATAATTATTAATTTGCTGAAAGTAAGCACACACAAAACGAAATAAATTCTAACATAATAATAATAAAAAAATACACATTTACACTGATACTTTTGTAAGTGTATCAGTAGTGCAAAATGTATTTGATAATTAATTTATTAATACTAAGTTAAGAACAAGATTAATAATTACTAGTGACTCCCATGGGCTTATCATATACAAAATTATATAGAAAGTTTGATAATAATCTTGATAGTTTATATGGTTTATAATTAAAGTGTTATATTGTTGCTTTAGCGTCACTGTGTGTACATTATTATTACATTCAATACATTTTTATTGTATGGGGGGCGATTAAAATTACAATTGAAAATTGGGTCGCAGATATTTAAAATTTGAGAAGCACTGATTTAAGGGTTTTAAGACTCCGTGTGATTGTTGACAAAGGACTATTGCACAGGGGAAAGCAATCTGGTAGTCTTGAGATTTTTTTCCATAATATTAGTGCCTTCTCTTCCACAACTGATTTAATGCTCATATGTTGGATAAATATCAGAAGCGCTTCAATCTGAGTTGTCTGGACAGCTCCTTTAATAAATCTAAGGCAGTGCTTCTCAAAGTTTCAATATTGGCGACCCAATATTGAATCATAATTTTCATCGCGCCCCCCTTCATACAATAACAATGTATTGAATTCAATGATACTATACTTTGACGCTAAAGCTACAATACGACTTTAACCTCTTAATTACCACCGGCGTATATAATTGTCTTGCTCAGCCAAAGCGTTAATTCTACCGGACGTATGTATACGGCCTTTCGAAGTACGGTCTTTTCTGTTCACTGCTAGCCATAATATTATTCCGAAGGCTTTGGAATGCAATAAAGGGACCTTGACAGTGTTTGCGAAGGATTTACTTATTTCAAAGGTTTTTTTTTGTTATTTATTTTCTCCCCTCCCTCCAATATATTACATACGCGCGTTTACGTGGAAAATGTGGCAATAGGAAGCGAATTGCGTAACTTTTAATCGACAGTAAAGGGATTAATTATAAACCGTACAAATTATCAAGATAAATGTTAATTTTTTTACATAATTTTATGTATGACAAGCCCATAGAGTCATTGGTAATTATTAATGTGTGTGTGTGTGTTGTTCTTAACTTAGTATTGTTGAGTTAAGTACATTGTGTGTGCAGTACTGATAATTTATAAGTGTATTACATCTGAGTAAATGCATATTTTATTTATTTATTTTTTGTGTGTGTTAGAATGTATTTCGTTTGTTTTACTTTCAGTCAATTAATAATTTTTTTAAATAATCTTTTGTTTTCAACTTTTCAATATGCTTGCGCCCCCCTTGTAGAGTTATTATGCCCCACTAGGGGGCGCGCCCCACAGTTTGAGAAACACTTATCTAAGGGCTTGGTTATGGAGTTTTTCCAGTGTATCAATAACTTGTTTACTTGACGCCGACAAAGTTTCAGAAAAGTAAGTGATTAATGGCATAATATAGGATTTATATGACAAGTCTAGAGTTACTCTACAGCATACTCACCTAGAGCCAGCAATTTTTTCCTTTAAAGCAACTCTCTTGTGGTAACTCTTCCCAATATATCTGTAAGAGATATATTTGTAATGGGATTTTCCTTCCTAATCAACAGGGATGCATTGAACTAAACGCTACCAATTCCATTTTCAATGCAGATTCACTGCACTTGGCACAGCCGATGATGGAACTTTCAAAATCAACATTTCGCACCAATCATGAACAGAAGGTATAGAGATCCCTAGATCTCGCACCTTGTGATTTCTGACCGTGGAAATTGCGTAAATAATGAGTCTATAGAGGAAATCCTCCGTCAGAACAAGAAAACGCGATTCCCGTGCATATGCAGTTCCATACTGAATCAGAAAAAATACCACACCTTTATGTAATTTTACAATGAGGTAATAATTACATTGAGCTGTGAATTATATTTAATAAAATGTGTCTCAATTTACAATAGAAGTAGCAATAACACATTATCTGCTCGATTTTGAAAAACATTTTTTAAATCATACAAAATGCCGTACAAAGAATAATATGAATTAGTAAACTACCTCGTACGTCTTTTTTTCTTCAGGTTCTACTTTTCGCAATGAATTTTGAAACAAACACCTGCGTATAGTATACATGTTTCACACATATTTGTTTATAAATTCAACGCATCGGGTAATGTAATAGGAATAGAAGTATAGCTTTTATTGTCATTTTGTTAAACTCGTAATAAGGAAATCAATTCCAACAGTTCAATTGCATTGCCTTTAGGTGATGTTAATTAAAATAAAATGTTTATATTTCAGAAAAATCCTTTATTTTTCGAGAAATTTTTAAATCATAACTGTTATATATTTTCTCTCTCTGTTCTTACTATGAAAACAAACGCAGCACGTCTTGCTAAGAAGACAGAACTCTCTTTTCTTACAATGGAAGCAATAGCAGCATGTCGCGCTAAAACAACGGAGCTCTCTTTTTTTTGTCACCTACATATTAAAAGAACAACGCTCTTCTTCTCCCCATAAAAGGGAATCCTCCCCAAAACATCGGGGAATGATTCTCTGCAATCCATTGCCAACAACAGATAGCCGGTACAATAGCTATGCTAATCATATTTTTTCTTTTAGGGAAGACCCCGAGGGGCCGTTTTTGAGGCTCAATGCTGAAGAACAAGTTCCAGTGGCTTGTTATTCCTTAGGTGTGAGAGTGGACGATCCTCGTGATGCCAGATATAAAAAGAAAGATGGTTGTAAGTTGAAAATATTTAACTCCGATTTCTTCCCTATATATTTTAATCGCAAATTTATGTATATATTTCTACATAATGTTTAAATTTTCATGCCTTTTTGACTTCTGAAATCTTTATAAAATTAAAAACGGACTATTTCTTACATAAAGAACGTTTTGAATTTTGAGAATTGAATCCATGTAGATATCCATAGTTTAAAACTCCAATTTTTAAGGCAGTTTTATCATTGAATATCTTTAAAACTAGTGTGTATGAAATAAAACAGGGAAAAAAATTCTTATGTAAGTATTTTATTTCAAGCCACAATATCACCATACCAGTTTCTAGCGGGGAAAAATTCAGAATTGGAGATAACATAGCAAATGTTTACAGAACAACAGAAATTTCCAGTTGGAAAAAGAGACTTTTCATCCTATAGCTCGTATACACTCATTGCCATAAAAAAAAATTTGCGCACCGAGAAGTAAGGGTGGGATTGTTTCGAAACTTGATATGAAGGTGCGTATTAGGAAAATATGCAAATAATCAGAAATGCAGGGTGATTGCGCCTTCCATAATGCTCCCAGAGGGCGTTGAGCATTCTCCTTGGATTATAAATCCTACAGACAGTGTTTGTTTGCGTATATTTAGCCTGTCGCACAGAAGGCGCCTTTTAACTAGACATGCCATTCAGCCGCCATCGGAGACAATAGGAGCAGCCGTCGGAGTTCGAGAGTAGAAAAATCATAGGGATGATGGCAAAGGGGTGGTCAGCTCGTCCAGTAGAAAAAAATGTTGGGACCAGTGGAGGTCTGTTACGCGGCGACTAGGCTCAGGGCGAACAGTCACATCACGCACGCATAGCGCCAATTGACTCATTGTCCGCCACCAATACACAGACAACACCTTCACTTTGGGGCTCTGTGTCATTGCGGACCATCACAAGGCACCGGCTCTTGGACTTCTTTCAAGGCACAGGCTTTCTCTTGACGGATCCGGTATCCTGAAATGGTTTCCGTCAGTCGAAATCGACCCTGGGGGTTAAATTGAATTCTCTACAATTCTGGATATGAGAATGGCCTGCTTCTAGTTTACCCGCCCCATTCGCCACCACAGTCCATCCTCTACACGTTAGTCCTTTTTAATGGCTACTCATTGGTACTGTTTGAATTTCTATTTAATTTATTTCTGCAAAAAACACCAACACATTTGGCGAGGTTTGCCAGCGAACGAAATGCAGAATTTTGTACGCACGTTTACAAATTCCGTTTCTCGATACGCTTATGTATTCGACGTAAGAGATTTGAATATTGGTTTCGAAGAAATATTTTTACATTTCTTTCAATTGTTTTCATGAAATTCTACAAAATGTGTAAATTTTCTTAATTTTGAACACCAGTGTAGATAAGTCTCTCTATATATAACTATGTTCACCTTAACCAGAAATGGACTGGCATAATCGGTAGTGCTATTGAAGTAACATTACTCCATAGTTACCTTGCGTCTCGACAAATTGCCCATTACCTGTTGTGTTGTAGATGTTTGTGGTACCCGATGCATTTCTACAATTTTTCGACAAATTTTATTATCTTTTTTATACTTCCAACGATTCAATGTGATTTTCTAAAAATATATGATGACAGAGTCGAGCTGACATGTAAGTGTGCGGTCTGCCAATCGCTTAGAACACTGGTTTTTTGCTGAGACGGGAGTGTAATTAAATAATTAACAATAAAGGGTTGTCGTAAATATATTACTACTTTTTTCCATTTCTAACAAAACATATTCACCGATGGATGAATCTCAATTGACTTTTGAATTGTAGTGACATCCCTTTCGGTTATCATTTCATGTTTACTTAAAAATAAATGACTTGAACCCTTTAGACGATGGTTATCTTCAGAATTTCTGGTTTCTGAAGGCTTCAGTAAAGAACTGAATTGTTAGAGGAGAAATGGCTCGAATATCATTGAGATGAGGTAACATTAGTACAATTATCATACTATATTTGGCAATGAGCCAAAATGCGAATTATTTTAGTACATAAAATAAATCAGTCAATAGGGGAGAAAAAATATGTGTACTTATTTTTATTTTGTCAGCAGCCTCTTCGAAAATAGTTTAGCATCTATCCAATTAGAAGTTCCTAGCATAAGTTAGTGCATTCTCTTCCACCATAAATCACACTCTAATATGCATTTGTGATTAATAACGCTTGGTCTATGTCTGCGATGTTTTACACGACAAGCACATGTTCTTAATAATTTGTAGGAATAGAATATAAATACAACATAAATATATTACGATATAAAAAGCAATATAAATAATTCAAGAAGGTATATGAGTTGTTAAGTCAAATGACTCTGCTTTTGTAATAATTTATAGACTCATATACTCATGTCTTTCTTCCACATCATCATGCATTAAATTCTTCAGATCCATTACTAAATCGAAAGCAGTTTCCAACGTATCTTTTGAAACTGCAATTCATACATTTCTGGATCCTATTTTAAGAATAAGTTCCAAAATTGCAACGGAATATTTTAAAAATTTTACGCCATTTTAGATTTTTTGGAATTGTATTTATAAAGAAAATTGAAAAAAAAAGTCAGGGATTGTGAGCAACTTACCTCTGAAGATGCTTCCTCTCCGTCTTGCTTACCTAAGGGTGTAGGAGGAATGAAAACAGAACCAGAAACTTCCATAATAAAAATTATTTATTTATTCAAACGCACTAATCAACAACAGTTTATTCTCTAAGTGAATATCGAAGGAGTAGCAGAGAGAAAGCAATGGCTATTAAGGAAACATGCGCAAATAACTTGTTTAACTCAACCTAATCTAACGTGGATTCCTAACCTTAGATCTACTAATTCAACCCAGTGGACAAACACCACTTTTAATCTTTACATGCGAAAGTCAACTTTATTCAATCTCACCTGCGAAGTGAATGTAGCAGCTTCTATACCTCCTTCTACTATAATTACAAAACTCTGACTTTATAGAGTCGAACTAATCTGCATATCATGGTTTCTTCTTGATAGGGATGGCTATGAATTAAACACGAATGCTAGCCAAAAGATTCCCCAAGAGGATTAGTGAGAGGACGCGTAAAAATCCGTAACAGAATTACTGAATGTCCATAATATCAATAGATTCTCTGGAAATATATTGAAGACATCTACATATAAAAGTTGAAAACTGTTACGTGTGGTTAGGCCACAGCCTCACGATTTTGGCTTCCAGCTTCATCAAGCAAACCATCCTTGATTGTGGCCATCATGTCATTAGTTCGAACATAGCACCGCTGAAGACCCCCTCCGAGCAGAGTGGATCAATGCACGTTATATCTGTCGAGGTTCAAACGTCCTCCCGTTGGTGTGGAGTGGAAGTTTAGAGAGGGGGCAGCTCACTTGACCATGGTTCGAAACGATGAGGTCCATCGCCAAAAGCCCTTGAGTAGCTGAATAGAGAGCGACGTTAATATTCACTCTCTCTCAAGAGTATTATTCCAGTGAAATGCATTTTCAATTAATCTCAGATATGAATGAAAATTTTAATGTTTTAGTGTATTTTGGAATTTATCGGTAGAACAGACACATACAATTTTGTTTTCAAACCCGCATTTTCTCCTTAATCAATCTAGTTAATTAAAATAAATTTACATTTTTCAAGTGCAATGTTGTGTTGTTTATTTACTACTCGAGATAGAATTAAAATCGGTTTTAAACTAGCTAAAAACTATAATATTTATATATTGGCTTGGAAAAAGTACAGGGTATTTCTGTCTTAGTTGAGTAGTTAGCCAGTCAAAATGAAAAAAAAAATGTATAACTTTATAACAGAGCCTCTAAAATAATATAGTAGCTTCACAACAAACTTTATAAATTAACTATAAGTATTTTTAAAATGCGTTTTTCAATAAATTGTGTGTGTGTGTTCTTTGTTTGCTTGCAATTCCTTTTTTGTGATGTTACATAATTATTTCTTCTATTTTCCCCACACGTTTTAATTGTGTCAATATTTGTTTTGAAATAAATTTCAAACTTTAAATTTAATTCGATTTAGATGATTCCAATAATTTTGAAAAAACAAAATTTAAATCTGGCTAATTAAATTATTTAGAGTACAAGTAATTTGTTTTAAAAATAAAATGGAAAAAATGAAACGAATTCGTGAACGATATTATTACTAATAAAGAATTCCAGATCAGCCAACCTTGTACTTTTAAAATTTAAAAAAAAAAAACGTTCTTTAAATACTGCAAAACTTAATGCTTTTGCTGATAATAATAATATAATATTTGACCTTGGACCTTGATATTAAGTATATTTATACACAATCTCCATTCATTGCCATTTTTAAATCTTGAAGGTCTTTTCCCTTATAGACCTTCAAGATTTAAAAATGGCAATGAATGGAGATTGTCAACTTATTGTTTTTAATGTATAGAAGTTTTTGTACATTTCTCAGAAATAAATGAGAAAATGAGGAACATTCACATCTTGAGTATTCTTCTAAAGTTTTATTTGGGAAGCATCCCTTTAAAGTGGAAATTTCGATAAAACAGGATATCGAGTTACTCAATACTGTTGATATTGTTTATTTTTTTATGAATCTTTAACCTTCGACAACGGTAAAACTATTCTAAATTTAGTTTACTGAAATTTAATTGAAGTCTTTTAAAAGAGCTAAAATTCGGGTGACGTATCTTCTACATGTGTGTGTCATTTCCTCCTATGAACAACACTTAAATTAATATACGAAGACATCAACTTTTCTTTGGAGAAAATGTTTAAGAAGCACTTCTTTTTTACTTTCATTATTATTAAACAGTTTACTTATGCATATTGAATCATATTTTTCAGATTTATGCCTATGGAAATGCTCTCGAAAACACTTCACTTTGGCATTATAAAAAAGATAACTAAGTACAGTCTAACCTCTATATTGCCAACTATTTCCAGGAAATTTGACCCTTTCACAATTTTCTTCGTAAAATAACCTCTCTATAGCAATTTTTTAGCGATTCTATAACGACCTCTCTATAGTGCATTTTTTATATAACGAACTTTTTCTTTTGTCATTCAATTTTTGTTCTCCCTTTTTTTAAAAGTATTTCTGAAAAAATTTTGAGTTATTCTCTCTTTAACACATTCTAAAGGTAGTCATAAATCTTGAACTGATTTTATTAGATCCTAACTCGCCGAGAGCAATGGAGTTCTGATCGTTTCATCCGAGAAGTGCAACGTGTAACCCCCATTGCCCAGTTCATTAAAATCATCTTCGATATCCTCTTTTACCCTCAGTGGAGTTGTTCCATGTTTCCGTGTTCTAATTATAAAAAAAAATGTATGTTTAATATTACTTGAATGCTTTAAATTATAAAATGTCCTTAAAATTCATTGATTTTAGTATAAAAATATATTCTTAATATTGAAAAAACAGTGAATTCTTCGACAATCTTTTTTCTTGTTTACCTTGCAGTTTTTCTTTCTTTCTTTTTTGATGGGTAAGATAAATAAAATAAACAAATTAATTTTAAAAAAAGGTGTGAATAATTACTTTTTTTTAATATATAGTGTTTATGAATTTAAAATTTGTTTTACGTGGTTCATAAAGTATATTAAAGGATGAACCGCAATAAACGAATTTTCCATATAACGAACTTTTTTGCGGGATTTAGCGACTTCGTTATATAAAGGTCCCACTGCACTTCAGAAGAAACCTTTTCATCTGATATTATTCTGAAAACCCAGTTGTAAAACCTTTTTTCTACTCTTGAAACTTGATCTTCAAGAGAATTTTCCAGCTCGAACAAGGAACCCCCAAAAAATAGAGGAAATCTTGAGAAGATTCGATTGATCCGTCAAAAAATTCCTCTCCAAAACATTGTAGTTTCTGTCTTGTTCCAGTCTTACACTTAACATTAACATTATCACTTAATAAGAAATCAAATAAAATTTTACTGTATTAACGCGGCACTTTGAGACTGCACCAGGGCTATTTGTGAACGGACCTCGCAATTTTGAACCTTGGTTAAGGGGACATGGTACGATTTACGCAAAATTTTAATTGAAGGATTATCAAAAATTTTTTGCTCAAAATTTCATACAAAGCTAGCCATTTAATTTTTTAAGGAAAAACTTAAAATTTGTGATTTTAAAATGTTACTCCTCCTACAAAAATTTACGTACACGCATGAAATTTGATTTACAAGTACGTCAAACTATGTATAATAAAAGTTGGTATGGGTTTTGCGATAACATGATTGGTATTCATACAATACTTCTTTTTATGAATCCTTATTGAAAATTCCTTAAAAAATGTATAAATTCTGAGTTCAATTATTTTTAAAAAAATAAGTATTGGTTTGATTCAGAAATGCATATCAACTTTTGTTACATGTACTATTAGCAACAGGTTAAAAATATTCAAAGCATTAAACATAATTTAAAAAAAGCCTTAGCATTTTAAATGAATACTAACTAGTTATTTTATCTTTCTGAGATAAGTAAGTTTTTAAAGTTTTGATTTGCTATCGGGATGTGAATAAAAACGAACGTAAAAGTTAATATAATTCTGCGTTTTTTAAGTCTAGAGCTTTCAAATTTATTGAGGTAATAGAAAAGTATATAAAGAATAATTTAGGCTAAAAAAAATAGATTTGAATTTCTGACCGATTTTTGTCAGTTGAATCGTACTGTGTCCCATTAAGGGACGAGAACGACACCTGATCTTACATCCCATTTATAAAACTTCCACTCCATGCCAACATGGAGATCTTAAGTCTCAACAAATTTAATGCATCAGCCCCTCTACACGACAAGTTTTGAAAGACACTAGGAATTGACAAAGCGAGTCATGAGTTCGAAACCATGACCGCTCTGCTACCGCAGTTAGAATACATTTTGAAAAAGAAACGTAGGGTTAAAAGAAAAGAAGAATTTTTTTTCAATACGCATGTTCACACAAATTAAATTGTTTCATTGCAAATTAAGAGAACAAAAAGGAAGTATTCTGCATGTGTATGTGTGAATTTAATAATTTAAAATTTTCCATCACTTTTTCATTTAGTATTTGTTTTATATGCTTTAAAGTACTTCATAATTTTAATAGCTATTTATGAGAAATTTTATAAACTTCTAATCCCTGTGCAGAATCAAATTCACATGATAATTCGAATAATATAGAATAAAATTTCGATCTAAAATAAATTATGCTAAAAATGTAAAGTACCGTAATTTTTTTCAGATGGATGGAATATTGCGAACGAATAAAAGTTGTCACATTTCTCTTATACCTTAATCAATAAGAAAAAAAAAGAACATGCAAATAAATAGCAATTACTTCCAAATAACTACTAAATATAAAAATATGTTTCAAATCATTTCGTTTGTTTTCAAGGGGAAGTTACAGACGATGAGTTCGTGTTTGATGCCGAGGAAAAAGAAATATTCTATCCTGATTCTAAACCGGGGATACTATTTGCCCTTCATTCACCGTTTGATGCCGTAGATCCTTTTGAAGAAGGCATATTTATGAAACCTGGATATCTTTATCGTATTAAACTGCAGATGGTAAGTGAATCGTTTTTTTTTTTATTTCTTTGGCCTCAATTAATGTACATTAATACATATTTATTGAAGTAAGTAGCGCTCTGTATTTTCTTGAATGACAATACTAGCATACACTGTCGAGCCAAAATGTTATGAACATCCCCACATTTTTCAATGAACATGTCTGTATGACTTGGAGGGAACGTTATTAAGAGAGAATGATTTTTAACTACTGATGGAGAAGATTAAGAATCACATTCTTGCACTCAATTTTTCGAAAGATAGGAAAGGCTGCTGATCCAAGCGAATTTGATAGAGGGCCGAATCTGCATCACTGTTCGTTTTTATGCAAAGTCGGTGATGGTGAAACCAGCAGTAAACACCCAGCAGCTAGACGTCCCCTCGTCATCAAAAGGACGTCGGAGACAGTACAGCTCGGTAAAGCAAAATCGTTGTCAGGCAATGACTCCGATGACAGTCCAGGACAATGTAGGCCCAAGTATTTTAGAACACACAATTCAGCGGACACTGTTTTGATGTGGGAGAAGTCGCTCTCTTGTGCTTCTGTTCATCATTGCCAACTACGCTTAAAGTAGGCCCGGGAACATAGAGATTGGACCATAGGTAAGTAAAAGAAAGTTTCTTGGTTGTATGAAACACAATTTCTCATTCATCGCGTCGTGTCAGGGTGCGCCATCCTCCAAGCGCGCACAATTGCTCCTCTCATTACATCAGTTCATACACAGACTGGCGATATTGTACTTTGAAAAATATTTTCATGGGTGGCTTTGGGACCCTTAGTTATGGTATAGCAAACCATAAAATCTGTGGATTATCTAAACATAGCAGTGAATCAGTTAAACCCTTACATAGTGTCTGTTGTCCCAATTGGAAATGGAAACTTCCATCAGGCCCCCTGTCACAAGGTTCGAAATGTGTTGGAGTGGTTCTATGAGCGTAGAGATGAATTCTAAATAATTTCCTTATCACCTAACTCCATGGGTGGATTTTAATCCGATAGAGAACTTTTGGGCTTTCATAGAAAGAAAACTCAGACATAAAATACCTCCTCGCCGGAATATCTCGAATTTGAGTAGACGCTTCTCAGACCTGGTATAACCTGTCTCCAGTCGTTTTCCAAGCAATTGTTTTATTGACCAAATGTGATATAACACGTTATTAAGTATTCATAATGTTTTGGCTCTTCATTGTATATTGCATACGTTTACGTATTTTCCGTTTACAGACAGCATGATTCCTAGATATTAGAGTTGAATGTTTTTTTGCATGAAAAACATTCAGTGAAATGATTCTAAGCTACTTATAGGTTGAAGAGATGTCGGAGTACAGGCTCCCCGCTCAAACTCCTGTCATGGGAAAAATGGGAGTTGCTTCGGTTCGGCTTCACCTTAGCCCTTTGCTACATTTAAAAATATTAAGGAATTAAATTTAACTAGAATTGAGAAAAAAATGTTATAAATATTAAGTAAAATACAGTGCTTAAAATGGCTTGAAAAAATGAGTGAATAATCTTTATTTCTAAGTGTAGTGTGGTATTGTTTGTGAAAATATAAGTGATTGAGAAAATGTTTTTCCGTGCCAACCACTGCCTAGCCCGGCAGGCCGAAGTGTTGTGCGGCCGACTTGATTTCAGGTTAGACGCAGAGAACCTGCACCGTCGAAATCTGCCCTCGATTTGAAAGGCGCCTCGGAGAGGCGGATTTTTGTTGACTTTTGGGTTCCTAAGCTACTAATAACTGCCCTCTTTAAGTTCTAGAATAGAATTTACAGCAAAAAATTATAAGAATATCGACATGGGCATACCAAAAAGTGTAAAGATAAGTTTTTTTATTCCTGATCTGACATAAAAGCAGGAATTTTTTCTATCCCCATCTCTTGTATCATATCTTTGTGAGTCAGCCTGAATTAGAGGTGTGGGGTTCTCGAAATGAATAGACATTTTAGAATTCTTAATATGACTTTATTAAGAGTTTAACTTAAATTTCTTATATATTGAATAAACATATTAAGTGAGAATAAACCAAAACACGTAGCCGTAACTAAATCGGATCGCGCAATTTGGATCACTTATCTAAATAATTATATTATCCGCCTACTCTCAATCCTAATAATATTACGATTTCTTATATCAAATGATCTGTCCTACTTTGAATTCCACGCAACGGTTGAAACACCTTCAGATAGGCTGTTGGGCTCTCGTTCAATAGTATGCACTTTGTAGTAATGGCTAGATATCCGTGATTCGTTGGTAGGCCGTCAAGTTACACTTCTACCTTTCCCTAACAGAACTTTCTCTAAATTGCCATCATGCTTACTAAAACTTCTGTCCTTTTAAAGGCTATCTTATTTGCATCTATACTTTCATTTCACTTCTTGGATTTGGGTTGGAAAAGATTTGCCATTAATCTTGGTCGTCAAAGAACCCAGAGGTTATGTTACAGAAAGGACGCGAGAGATGGCACACTCTTCCCTAACATTATTGTTATAATTCATTAAATCAATGTCCCGTTTCGAGAACTTTTTATTGCTTTGTTTTTCTTCTTGAAATGAAGGAAAGTACGAAGTATTGTGGAGAGGGGAAGAATCAAGAGACATTGTAAAACTTAACCTTTATTTTTATTAAATGTATCCTCATAGCAAAAATAGCTAAATTCGACCGAAATTTCGAATTCTAACCAATAATAATAAAAATTCACTCAACTTTTACATAGAGATTTGAGTTACATTTACGTAGGTTCCAAATCTAGGACAAGTTCACACGCATTTTCAAGAGATTTAACTTAACTCGCCCATTCCAATAACAAACAAATGACACCGACCTTTACACTCAAAGTCACAAAAACCTTTCCTTACACTAACAATCTCAATACCTTCCCCGCTTTCACTTCATGTCTATTTTTGTAGAAATCCTAATTGACATACAGGGGGATTTTTTTTCTTTAAACTGACACTATTCAGAACCTCCTGTTGCTCGGTCGAACAACAGCAATGACATTAAACTTGGTATGGAGACTATTGATGACATAAAAAGTAAAATTTCATGGGGAAAAAAAATTTAGTACTAAAACTCGCCGATCGGAGTACTTATGGCGCTGTATAGTGAGAAAGTGTTGCAAAAAAAAAATATACAAAATAAGTGAAACGTTAAGTTTTTTATTCATCACATTCACTTTCTCCGGTGAGGAATTAGAGCATATTCATTATGATCATTTACATTCTTAATGACAACTAAAGAAAGACTTTTGAAGTGATAAATTCAATAAAGATATTTTAATGACCCTTAATTTAGAGTGAATCTAAATTAAGGGTCAGATTCGGGTGCGATACGCCAGTTGGATTTATTCGGCTCCAAACGGCAATCGTGCTAGGGTCGGTGACGCGCGCTTGGTTTTGAATTAAAAACTTTTCAGACGGGTTTTATTTTAAATAAAAATTTCCTGCGTTCTTTTTCCCGTGAAGTTTTATTTTCTTTATTTGAATACTACTGCCCACTTCGACTCATTTCCAGTGAATGAACGAGAGAAGAGGAGCTCAAGGGAAAGTAATTGAGGGGAAAAAATTATTCTTATACAGGAGATTGCAGATAAGGAGAAAGAATATATATATATGCGTGTGTGTGTAGGATATCCCATTTGTAAAAGGTCAGATCATATCCTTTACCAAGGTCGGCAATTCTAATCAAAACAGTATTCCACATCAACGCCATCTAACGTCCCTTTTAAAACGCCAACATCAACCTTTTTCGGCAGAGGCCCACTAACACCCGTCGAGAAACGTCGTATTTCGCGAGTCAGCACCGTTCGTCCGCGCCAGGCGGTAAGTCTTAATAGCACCATAATGAGTTCTATTTAATCTCAATTGCCTCCCTTAAAGTAATGTGATCTAACTTTCCTATTCTTTCGAAATATGCTTATCTAACTTTCCTATTCTTTTGAAATATTCCCCATGTAAATACTCCCCTATAATTCATAATAAATTATTTAGTTTTCAACCAGTTTCTTTCTTGAACTATGTTGTCTATTTTATTTCGAAATTAACTAATACACCCTAAAACCCCCTAGACACACGCCATAAAAACCCCGCCATCTGAAGAATCCAATCTTTTTGGAAGATTTCGGTTGGATTCCCACAGAAATAATTGGGGGCTCGGCCGGGATTGATTTAAAATCTTCTTTTCCTAACCTACTTTTTTGAAAAAAAATTGGCTTAACGCCCAAATTGAAAACGCTGACTGAAATGTAAACAAACGGTTTGCCTTTCATAACATACTAACATTATAGCAACAGTGTTCCTTTTTTATGGAGTTATTTTGTCCTGCAAATATCAGTTCTGAAAATTGATCCAGTCCATTTCAAGCTTCATCCAAGAAAAATATGTTTCAACAACTGTATCAGGTACTGTTTTTTATTATGTTCTTCATTAAAAGAAAGGAAATCTCTAAAAGAAGAATTTCTGAGCCATCGTCATGCTGTTAATATCAAAATTGTGTTTGAATTTTTAAAGTATATAATTCATATTTTTAAAGCATAATGTTTATCTTAAAAATACTATTTTTCTATTTGTGCATATTTAATCGCCCGTATTAAATTCTTTTGCAAGTATACCCTTTAAATTATTATGAAATCGATGAATATTCGCTATGAAATACGTAACGAACGGCTTTTACGTTTTTAAACGAAATGATCTGGTTGTGTTGACCTTGACCGGTGCTTCTTAGCTCATCAAGAAAACCTGATTGCACCCCCCCCACAGCTGTTGTGTAATAAATTAATCATTTCCTGTATTTTGAGAAGAAATTTCACTGAATCATTTTTGCTTTTCCTTTAAACATCGTTCATTTTTATAATTTATTGATGAAACATCCTAGATGATCCAATTTTAATGGTGTACTTTATCATTCAATGTATGAATATTTTGAGTTCATTTTTGACAGAATTATTATGCTTTCTATTGAAACGTGTGCTTATTATTAGAATATGATGATGAGATAGATCCTGAATGATTTTATTTTTATTGGTGTAATAAAAAAATATATATATATGAGCTTTTTCTTTAAGTGACTAACTTCTAATTGCTTCGTTTTTAAATAAGAACTTGGAATGATTAAATTCTTTTTCATTTTATAATAAATTTAATCTTAATTTTTTTAAAACAAGATTTACTTTGTTTAATTTATATTTACTTTCAAATTCTTTTTGCATTTATTATGACAAAAGCGAGACAACTGATATATTAAATGCTTTATATAGAAGTTTTTTTTTTCGGTTGAAATTAATAATTGAAGAAGTTATTTCAATTTAGTATTACGCGTTTTAGCTCGCACTGTTGTTTTTAAACATTATTGGTCTAAAATATTTTAAGTGTATAAGTTTTGAGTATTTCATTGCAGTATATTTAATGTATTTTGCGTAATATAATTTTATCTTAAGAATTTTGTGTTAATTGAAAGCGAGATTTGCCATACTATATAGTGATACCATTGTTATTGTTGGAACGCGTGACAGTTTAGTTAATTCTTTTAGTTACTAAATAAAAATTAAATTTAAATTTTAAAACAAATGGCCTATCTCGGCAAAGCGCGTCGACGTGAAGATTTATTCGTCTTGAAGCACAGAACTAAATTTAAAATTCGATAAATCTGTGACCATCATACCTCACAAAGACCTAATTACTAGTAGTAAAGAATATGACGAAGATCTAACCAAAAACCGACACACAACGATAATAGAGGATCGTAAAGCCAAGGAAGAAAATTACGCATAGAAGAACGGGAAGAAAAATTACGCATAGAAGCCAGTGCAGAAAGAATACGCATACAGGAACGAGAAGAAAGAATACACATCGAAAAATTGAAGTTTGATGAACAAAAACGTAAAGACGAATTCGAATTGGAAAAGTTGGAGGATCCAAGCGCAATCTAAATTAGGTGCTGTATTGGACCGAAGGTAATACTAAATTTCACGTCAAAGAAGTGTCAAAATTTATACATCGTTTCGATTTGAAAGAAGACACCAGTCTTTATCTTTAAATTATTCGAAACGCCGTAAAGCGCAGATACTGATATAAATCGGGTTAATTTTGCTTCTCATCTGTGCCAGGCTTATTACCGGCTGAAATATTCACATCATAAAGCGAGAGAGCCTGATGACAAAGCTCACTCTACGAACATGTTAAAGACTTACTACCGAAACGTTTTAAGCTAACTCAGAAAATTCTCTGACAGCTATTTGTTTCTCATCAAAAGGCTCCTGAAAGAACATGGATTATTCTCACCATGAATTAAATACTTACTTCAACGGCTGGATAGACGGTTTAAAAGATAGATACTTTCGAAAAATTATCTTGATCTTAGTCATAACGGATCAACTTAAAACGGAAAACACCTTCGAATTTAAAGAATATTACTTAGATGAATGGCCAAATATGAACTCTCCTGTTCAATTAGCAGAAAACTTGAAGAATTCGAAGACGTTAAAGACACTGAAGCAAAAGGGCAATCCATTCTTATAAAGAAACAAGAATTCAAACTCCGTTGAAAACTCGTAGATATGAAGCACCGAGAAAATTCGAATACTATAACAGAACAGATAAGAAGTTTCCAGAGTCAACAAATTTCAACACACATTATGAAGCTCCTGTCACCAAGTACGAAA
The DNA here is from genome assembly GCA_019973955.1 of Trichonephila inaurata madagascariensis. Taxonomy (NCBI): domain Eukaryota; kingdom Metazoa; phylum Arthropoda; class Arachnida; order Araneae; family Nephilidae; genus Trichonephila; species Trichonephila inaurata. The sequence continues at coordinate 66,631 of BMAV01021410.1, read as the reverse complement.
ACGTTCAAAGATGTCAAGACAATGCACAGAAAGGGTATTACAACAACAATTACGAAAACACCCAAACTACAATACCTAAGCATATGCTCAGACGAACTATTCAAAGTCACGGAAATTCAAAGAACGTCCAGAGGAAATTTCCAGCCACTCATCGTTAAGAAAGGTTTACGTACTAAAGAAATATTTTTCGGAAAGAAGAAAATCACGGCGTTTATAGACAGTGGTAGTACTGCAAGTTTGTTGCGAGAGAACACAAGCAGAAGAATAATGGATCTAACAAAACATTTGCCAGCCACCCCCGCGTGCCGCCGCAGTACAACCCAGCCTGCTTCGCAAATGGCTTAGCCCTTGAAAATTTGTGTCAGTGCCCCAGTCCGACGGTACAAACGTTTATAGTAACAAAATGAAGCGAAAGTTTGCTGGGTTAATCTCTTTTGGAAACAAAGCACTTACAAGTTTTCAAATGAAAAAGTTAGCTATTAATTCGAACAAAGGAAAATCGCCACGGCAAATTGCAACACTGCTGATAATTCCAAGAAGGTTCAGACTGCGCGTCGAAAACGAAGCCGCAGCAAGCGGCGCACAAAAGCCTGCAGCCACACCAAATGCCCGTCGTTCCATCGTAAAGTTCTACCTATGCGAGGCAACAAATAGAGAATGGCCTCGTGCTGAAGTGTTTGCATGTTCCAAAGTCCATGGAAAGCAGCATGGAGCCCAGGAACGTTTATCGGCGAAAGTTAAACCGAAGCGGAAAGATGCAAGCCCTTACTGTCGATGCAAAATGCGGCGTTCGGTTACGTAATGCCGACGTTTATGGAAGATTTGCAGTAGCCTTTTGCCCAGATGCCGGGTCGCCGAAAGCCCTTTCGGTTCGAAGCGCCCGCAGTTTTCCGCCCGCAAAGCCAGCAGGCCGGAAAATCGCGAAAGCAAAGCCTTTAAAATTGTTATGACCCTGCTCAAAGAAAGACAAAGTGGAAAAGCCGAAAACCCCAAAACAGTTTCTAAAACCGCCGCGCCGTTACCGGAAAACAAAATCAACCGTCTACGGCCTCAAATTTGAAACCGAGCCAAACCGTAACGTTCTTAAACATCCGTACCCCCAAACCAACCATGCACAAACAGAGTTTTCTTGGCTTAACCGGTTATTTCCGCAAATATATCAAGGACTATTCAACGATAAATAAACCACTTAGCGATTTAACAAGAAAAAGAAAATCCCTTTATTTTTGGGACTTACAAAAAGCAGCATTTGAGAAGTTAAAGAATATTATGTCCGAAGGCCCACTCTTGCATATATCACAATATGGAAGAAGAACAGAATTGCATACTGACGCTTAAACAAGGATACGGCGCAATTCTATTACAAGAAGCCGAAGATGGAAAGTTACATCCGGTTTACTACATGTCGAAAAAATAATAAATACAGCAGAAGAAAAGTGCATACTTACGAACTATAGGTACCTCGCAATTATTAACGCATTAAAGAAGTTTCGTGTTAATCTTTTAAGACAACATTTTTAAAATTGTAACTGACTGTTCAGCATTTTAGCATCCTCATGCATAAAAGATCTAATTACTGTATAGCCAGATGGGCACTCCAATTAGAAGAATTTGATTACGAAATATGGTTATTGTGAGCTGGAAGTCGAATGAAACATGTTGATGCTCTAAGTCGATATCCAGTAATGATAATCTGTAACGATACGTTAACTTCAAAGCTGAAAAAAGCACAAGAAGACGATAGCATCCAAACATCGAAGTCGCTTCTAGAGAAGCAAGAATCAGAAGAATTTTTTGAACGGAACGGTATACTCTACAAATACTTAAATGGTCGAGAATTAATCGTAACTCCTAAAGCAATGGAAGCAGAACTAAATAAATTAATTCACGAAAATGGTCATTTCTCAGTACCGAAAACAGAAGAAATTGTAAAACAATAATTTTCTATTTCAAACTTAACCAACGTCGTTAAAAAAGTAATACCGTAAAATCCGGAGTATAACGCGCACTTTGAACACAAAAAATAAGATCAAAAATTTAAGGTGCGCGTTATACGCCGGGTATAAAAACGATAGCTTTAAAAATAACAAAAAGGAAGGGCATAAAAAAAATTTACTTCTAGATGTGTCAAAACACTGTTTATTTATAAGAAACGTCTTGCCTTATGAACAAGAACAGTTGTAATTCTAGAAGTATACTATTTTTTCAAAAGTCTGGAATAATAACTCGAATAAATTCCTTCAAAACATAAAACAATGTATATTAATACTTCAGATTTCTTCTGTTAAAAGGGGTGCGCGTTATAATATGAATATACCTAAAAATTGAAAAATTTAGCTTAAAAGTATAGGTGCGCGTTATATAATGCCGGATTTTACCGTAGTTAATTGTAAACCTATGTATCTTAGCTAATAAGAAAACAGGCAAAAAAAGAAGGGTTTTTGAATCCTATTTCCAAAGTAAAACATCCTTAAGTACGTATCATGTTGATTCCATTGGTCTCTTTACCTTCCAATAAATAAAAGTTATCAACACGTTTTGACCGTAGTAGACGCATTTACCAAATTTTATTTGGCTATATATCACCGTTAAAACTGCGTCTGCCGAAAATGCCTTGAAAAGTTAAAACTACAACAGAAACCTTTGGTAACCCTGTTAGAATTATCACTGACAGAGGTTCAGCGTTCACTTCAAAATTATTCAATGACTACTGTACTGAAGAAAATATTCAGCATCTACAAATAGCAACAGGTATCTAGAGGAAACGGACAAGTTGAACGAATACACCGAACTTTGATTCCAGTCCTTACCAAGCTATCGTTAGACGACTCCACGAAATGGTACAAATACTTCGACAGATTACAAAGAATACTAAACAGAGCACTATATGTCGAAGCACAAAATGGACACCATTCGAACTTTTAATAGGAACCAAAATGCGTAACAAGGAAGACATTCGAATCAGAGACTCCACTGCTAGAAGAAATGGCGGAAGAACTACAAGAACAACGCGAATTTCTAAGGAATACCAAAAAGAACATCGAAACCATATGTCTGAGAGCTGAAAGACATACAACAAAAGAAGAAAAGATAGCTCCAATGTACAAAGAAGGCAGATCTAGTAGCCATCCAAAGACCGTTTAACTGGATTCAAAACTAAGACCAAAGTTCTTAGGTCCTTATAAAATAACTAAATAGAGATAGATATGAAGTGGAAAAGGTTGGTCATCACGAAGGACCGAACTCCACCACACCACCTCAGCTGATTTAATGAAATATTTTTATACAAATTAAATTTTGAATAGTAATTATTATATTTAATTTTTCTCATATTATATCCTTTTCGAGAAATTAATTGCTATTATATGGTAAACTCGTTTCCAATAATAAACTTATATCTGTTTGTAAATAATTATTATATTTTCGTATTATTCTTTTTACCTTCGACCTATTCGAAGGATTTTTGTGCTTGTGATTTAAGATGAAGTTACCGGTGCTTCCTAAATATAGAATATTTTGGGTATTTTTATGTTTTACTTGGATCCGAATTGTAAATATCGGTATGCATCTTTTCATCTGTATATTTTATTATTATAAGAACAATATTTTTTTTTGGTTATTGCATAAACATTCATATATTTAAAAAGTTATGGTTATAGCTGAATCCAATTTAGCTCTCTCTTTAGTAAATAATTAAGCTCTCAACACTGTAAGAGCTGAGAGACCAGCTCAGTCAGAGGAGGGTGATTTTGTACAATATCCCATTTGTAAAAGGTTAGATCATATCCTTTACCGAGGTCGGCAATTCTAATCAAAACAGTATTCCACATCAACGCTATCTAGCGTCCCTTTTAAAACGCCGACATCAACCTTTTTCGGCAGAGGCCCACTAACACCCGTCGAGAAACGTTGTATTTCGCGAGTCAGCACCGTTCGTCCGCGCCAGGCGGTAAGTCTTAATAGCACCATAATGAGTTCTATTTAATCTCAATTGCCACCCTTAAAGTAATGTGATCTAACTTTCCTATTCTTTCGAAATATGCTTATCTAACTTTCCTATTCTTTTGAAATATTCCCCATGTAAATACTCCCCTATAATTCATAATAAATTATTTAGTTTTCAACCAGTTTCTTTCTTGAACTATGTTGTCTATTTTATTTCAAAATTAACTAATACACCCTAAAAACCCCTAGACACCACGCTATAAAAACCCCGCCATCTGAAGAATCCAACCTTTTTGGAAGATTTCGGTTGGATTCCCATATATATATATATATATATATATATATATATATATATATATATATGGGATCTATTTTTTGATTCGATAAAATGAGCTTTTAAGCGTAAAAAGGTGCCAAAAGAATGAAAATCCAACATTTTAATGAAGTTAATGGGCGAGATAGTTCCCAGTATATTTTGGTTTATATTAGGAACGACAACTAAGAGATTACTCGAAAAATAAAAGCATTAATTGTGAAAAAAAAAAACCCCTCTCCTTTTGTTTGCTTAGAGAATTTTAAGAAAAATAAATGGCTCTCAAGGCATAACTCTTCCTAGCCTGACATAGTATTCGGCGTTATATAAGTTATATAAACGGTATTTACGTAACATCGCAATGGTATTAGCAACATTATATTAAAGGAAGCACTTAATTGCCAATTCAGTGCATACGACACATGAGAAATCAGGGTAGCCAACTTGGTGAGTTATATTGTTGCGATAGTACATAAATACCATATAAACATATACATTTAATAAGTGTAGTCTACTCAAGCAATTCATACATAAATATTTTTAAATAATTAGACTAATTGTTATATAAATCGTATATACTTATACACATATATATAAGAATGCGTAATTATTTAAACATTGACCTTTACAGAAAATGTATGAAATAAAGAAATCCACCGATGAATGGACACGAAAAAAAAAAATTCTTTACGCCCTTTTGCGAAAATGTCGTAAAAGAAAAGTAATGCATCCGAATGATTCATAAGTTTTCACTTCTATCGTGTGGTCATACGCACACTCACAAATTTTTTTCTTTACAGTATATCATATTATTTTTATACTGTTAATTTATTTGCTTTGTAAAACAGTTGAGGTCGTATTTATAATGAGTTTGTTTTTATAAATTGTAAAAACAAATAATAATAAATATTTCTTTTTGTGTATGTACATGTTAATGTATGTTTTTATAAAATACATTTATAGAAATGCAAAGAGTATATTTTAGAAGTTTTGCATTAGCAATTTTGTACACAGACTAACCAAATTTTGTTTTACCAAATGCTAATATTTTAGATGCGAGAGGAGTTATTGCCCCATCCATACAAAACGGATTGTTTAAATTATACAGAAAAGTGGTTAAAAGCTGGAAGAACTGGTCCTCGTTCCCAAGAGGTAGAGAATATCTTTTATTCCGATAACTGTCTTCTGTACATTTCGAAAACTTAAATATGGCATACTACTTATTAAAATAAAAATATTAATTATTCATTATTCCATTATTATATTTACGGAAGAATATTTTTAAGAACAAGTTATTTTCTTGAATATTATGCAAATGATGAAAAGCAAGCTACGAAAAATTTAAACAAACCATCGTAATTTATTTGAAATGTTCCTGAAACCGCATTAAGTGAAAATGATACAAACTCATTTCCAATTTAATATTTATTGATTAGTATTTATTTGAATAAATGTGTTTAATATATTTGTTATAATTTTTTTTATAATTAATAATGTGTGTGTATGTATAATGTATGTACATTTAAAATTTAAACAATATCATGAGCAATTTTGAGTTGAAATTTAGAGAGTAGTTTAGTTTAAAATTCGTTCATTGATTTAAGTTTCAAAATAGATTCCCGTTGAACAGAGTACCTGTAAAACTGTTTTGGTAAATTAAATTTGTTTGCTACAAAAATATTTTTTTTTGACATATATCATTACATAAAAAAGTAAACAGTTTCCTTTCTCTGTAGATGTGTAGACACAGGTGTGGACAAGATTTCTTTGAAAATTGTTTCAATTGCACATTTATAGAAATTTTATATCCAAAGAAAATTAGAATTTGTGAAAAAAGTAAGTTAAAAACTATTTGCATAGCATTCTTTTTATTTTAAATTTATTATTTTTTTTTCCGCAAAAACAAGGAAGTATTCAAAAATTTTCCTGCGAGTAGCTCCCGCAGTTTGATGTCCTATATTGGAATTCAGTAGAATAAGTTTACATATTGATAAGTAAATATTATTGCTGTGGTTTTAACCTATTTTATCTTCTTATAGTTAAAATAACAATTGCAAAGAGTATATAATAAGATATAAAACAAATATTACATTTTTTTTATTTAAAAAGACATTGATGAATATATAATATCACTTCATAAAGTTAGTAAAATTTTACAAAATATTACATGACAATTCAACCAACAGTAGTTAATGATGTGTATCATAGAGTTTGAGAACATTTTTTTCATAATTTGCATTATTTCCTCATAATATTGATGGCATTCTTCATAATAAATATTTAAAAAAATGCCTAGAAGATTACAATAAACTACATCACAATCACAATTTTTTATGATTTTCTTATAGATATTCAGGTTTCAAAAAATTGCTTAAATCAAATTTGAAAATTCTTCTAAATTAACCATTATTTGAGATAATTTATCAAAAATCCCTAGGTCTTGATGAAATAGCAGCTGTGAAGAAAGGTTCCGTATTCAAAGAATTTTGAAGTAGGCAAATACACGCTAAAAATATTGGATGTATGTGGAATACTTGATATTCAAACTAATGATTTGTGTATAGTAAAATATTTAAGAGTAAACAACTGCTTATAATTAAACCAAAAATAATAATGAACAATAACATGAATCAACACTTATATCAATACGAACAATTTTTTTTCTTATACACTTTTAGTAGCTTTAGATGATTTATTTGAAAAAGGTTGTTCCTCAGGCAACAATTATGAAAACGCTGTATTCCTGGAATCCTGCTTCAAAAATTGCAAAGATGATTGTTCGTAAGTGAATTCAATTGTTTTATTTTGAAGTAATATTATAATTCTAAACAGAAAAAACATGCAGTATATATATATCCTGTATTGGAGTAGTTCTTAAAGATTGACAGGAGAAAGGTAAAGTGCAGCCGTTTATCATATCATATTTTATTCAGATGTTCAGCAAAATAGTCCGTACTCCAAGCCATGACAGAGACAAGCCCGACTTCAGCGTCGTTCAACAGCGAGCGTGTCGTTCGTTCACATGTTTTCAATAAGTCCGCCTGAGTAGAAGTCAAAGTATTTATGCGGGAGGTGGGTTGAATTGTCCTGGAAGGAAGTTTACCCCAACTGACACATAAAGGGCTCGGGATTCATCATATATATAAATGTGTGTGTTTGTGTGTGTGAAATACACTCATAGACAAAAAACTTACCGCACCAAGAAGGAGTCGTCAAAATGAAACGAAATTTTGCATACGTAATGACTACTTTGATATAAGTAAATGATTAGAAAATCAAAGAAAAAGGATAATTTATTTCAGAGAAAAAAACAAAAGAACGGAGGATTTAATGCCCTGTTGATCTCCCTCTAGCGCGAATGCACGATGCGATACGATCGGGCATTAAGGCATACAAGCTCTGTATGATGTCTTCAAACATTTCGTTCCATATTTGCTGTGACCTTGCCTCTAGTTCGTTCAAAATCGTGGGATGCCCAACGCGCCGTCCCAAATGATCCCAAATATACTCGATTGGAGACAAATCTTGGGATCGGGCTAGCCAAGGAAGGGTAGTAACAGTGCGAAGACAGTCTTGTGACACCCGTGCCATGTGAGGCCGAGCATTGTCTTGTTGAAAAATGGTTCCTGGGAGCCGTTGCATGAGTGGCAACACATGTGGTTGCAGGATGTCATGGGCATAGCACTGGGCTGTCATGGTGTCACGGATCAATACTAGGGGTGAGCGTGTATTGTAGGCAATGGCATCCCATAACATCACACCAGCTGTGGGAGCGGTGTGTCGCTGTAAACAAAGGCAGGATTGAGGCGTTCACCACGGGATCTTCACACACAAACACGATTGTCATCACTGCTGAGATTTAATCTGGATTCGTCACTAAAGACGACATGGTTCCATTCCGCTGCTGTCCAGTTTCCTCGTGCGTGGCACCACTCCAAACGGAGGCGTCGATGGTTGGGCGTCAAGGGCAACACACGTAATCGGCCCGCGATCCCAAATGTCAGGCGCTTTCGTATGGTTCGAGAAGACACAGGGGCCCCTAGTGAAGGTGCTATGCCTGTGAATGGATGGCGGCCGATAAAGCAGTTAGCTGTACGTGTGCATTTCTTACGAGGTGGCGGTCTTCTCGACGACTGGTCTGTCGAGGGCTTCCTGAGCTTGGTCTTCGTTTAAATGGCATGCCAAGGATCCACTGGTCCCAACACCTCACAACAAAATCAGAGCGGCCTAATTGACGAGCTTCTCGCCTAACTGACCCCCCTCCCCAGTTTAAATCATGCCGATGATTCTCCCCCTCTCAAACTGCGACAGCTGCTCATATTGTCTTCATAAACAGCGTAATTGGATGTCTACCTCAGTTCTTCCTTTGTAAATGATTCAGCACACTCAAACAAGCTTTGTTTACTTGTTTTCTACTCCACGGAGTACGACGTTAAGCGCCCTCTGCCGGTTATACGTAATGCCCAATCACGCTGCATTTCTAATCATTTGCATATCTCCCTGACATGTACCTTCATGCCAAGTATCGTATTATTAAGTGACACTAAATATCGTGAAAATTATTCATTTATGCGCTTTTGCAAAATCACGGTTCCGAACGTATTCAGATACCTTAAACTCTCTACCGGATCTCTCTCTCTTATTCCAGTTTCCAAACTCCATAATTCCTTACATCTAAGGGCAATATTTGATTGGACATGCTCATGACAGACATAGGCTTCTGTTGGTCTATTATAGTATATAAGGACTTTGCTTGGTTAATTTTAGTATCCTTACCCATTAAGGCATCCGACTACATTCGGAACCGTGATTTTAAAAAAGCGCATAAATGGATAATTTTCATGATATTTAGTGTCACTTAGATTAGAATACATGTATAAAATTGTTTTAAGAACATTATGACAAAAACAATTATTTAAATACAATATTTCGGCAAAAAATTAACTTAGAATAACCTTTTTTCAAAATGTTCTCCTTTTTTGAAAAATGCTTCTATTATAATAATATTTTTCCTGTATATAAATCAAACCTCTGTACAGAGACTCAAGTATGAATTTTGAAAAATTTACATTATTTTCAGAGTTACAACCATTTGAAATAATTATCGACGTTTTTTTCTTAAAATTTCTCCTCTCTGTTGTGTCGTAAAACATGGATAAACCCACTTCTGTTATATATTTCAAAAATTCTAGTTGAACCCCTGTACAGAGGTCTGAGCTATATGCAGGCAATATATTATTATAATAAAAGCATTTTTCACAAAAGGAGAATATTTTGAAAATGGGTCATTCTATGTTCATTTTTTTGTCAAAATATTGTACTTAAATAATTTTTTATTGTAATACTATTCTTAAAACAATTTTATATACGTTTTCTAACCTAAGTGACACTAAATATCATAAATATTATCCATTTATACGCCTTTGCAAAATCACGGTTCCGAACGTAGTCGGATACCTTAATGCAAAACCCAAATGGGTTTCTACAGCCGTTAAAGTAGATTCTAATTTAATCAATCCTAGTGCATCTGCTCCCAATAAGAGATCAATATCTGATAAGTGAGAACCTACATCAGGAACATAAATATTCTTCTTCTCTAGTTCAGAAATTAAAAAAATTATCTGTAATTTTTGGCAAAATGCCACAAATCTTTTCCACCGATAATACCTCAAGCCGGCAGGAAAAGTTGCCTTTTAGGCCTTTTATTTTTATATTATGTTTGGGCTTGCTTTCCTTCCCCCACCCCAAACAAACCGTTAACTAAGGTTTGTTTGCCAATGGACCTCAAGCTTAATTGAGAAATGGCCTTTTGAGTTATGTATGAATTTCCTGACCCACACTATCCAATAAACATCGCATGACCAGTTGCCTGTTGTCACCACTGACCTTTAGTGGAGTCGTTTGCAAGTACACATATGAATTTTCCAGAATTTGGTTAGAAAGAGTGTTACTTACAGCATTTTCAATGTGTCTCATTTATTTAATTCTTTTTTAGGGAATAACAAAATGTGATGCCCTTTATCATTACAGAAGCCACAACGTAAATTTTTGTTTCGACAAAAACGCGGGCTGAATGTCCATCTTTTAAAAACTTGAAACATGCCTTAAATTTAATTACAACACTTTTTCTATCCTCTAAAGATATTTTTTGAGCGATGTAACATTCAGAACTCTTATGATCAAATTTATTACAAAGTATACATTTTTTAACTGGCCCCTCTTCCTTGCCTGTGCTCACTAAAGCTGCATCTGTAGCTGAAGTATTTGCATTCTCATTTCGTTGACTTTTCTCCGTTTTATTACTGGAAATACCATTTGCTTTAAAACCAGGTTTTGCTAACAAAACTCTATGTTCGCCTTCCACTTCTAATCTGAGAAATTTTAACAACTGCGTTAATTTTTGACTATAAGATTCTTCTGCATTAGAAACAGATGGATTTCTCAGCCAAATACGGAGCATGTCCTCAGGAATGCAGGATTCTACTAGGGGCAATTAACAACAGGATTCTATATTGCTGCATACTTGTCTGATGTCATACCGATGGATTCAAGCGACCTTAAATAAGACACCAATTGATCGTTGTTTTATTCCACCTTTAGATCTAGAATGTGTTACATTCTTGATAACAGGCGATATCAATTCTTTGACGTAGAATTCGATTAATAGTTCTTTGCTACCAAATCTCATCCGTAAACTGTCGAGGCTCTTATTGTTTTCCACTGCAGGTGGATCTACAAGATCTTGAACTTGCGTTCCGACCACCATACTTTGGATCAAATATTGGAACCTACCCTCTTTATGCAAGTCAATATCTTCATGAATACGTTTAAACGACTCCAAAATTTGAGCCATTCTTTAATGTCGCCTTTGAATTTTACCAGTTAAATTTTTGGAAGTCCCATTTTCGTTCTTTTAGAAATATCTAATTGAGATGTACTTTCTTCTGACGCCACCGACGATTGTATCATTTTTTCTAAAATAGATGAATATTAACAATACCTATCTCTGTAAGTTTCTGCTTCGTCAAAATGCTTTTCACTTAGCGAAATCTTCTTCACTTAGGATAGCCACCGAAACAATTTCTTGGCTTTCTGTCAATCTTCTAAATTTATCTTGAAACAATTTCTGCAGTGCAATAAAATAATCGGTTGACGCGCGCACGAGATTTCCCATCTTCGATTGTTTTTTCAATATTATTAGAACAAACTGTAAACGACTTTCGTAATGCTGTTCATTTAGCTTTTTCGCTTTCCATTACGATTCGAAATGCGCTGCCGCAAACAATTTTACGTATTTAAGTAACGTTTTAAATTGATTTTACGGCACCAAGAAACAAACTAAACCGTCATTTATTCCAATAAGACTTTTATAAATAGAACAGCAAATTAAAAACATTATTCACATTTAATCTTATTGAGTAGTTCATATACTACTTCGCCAAATGATTACGGTTTATTTATTTTTAATGCAGACGTAACAAGGTGTTCCGAGAATTTACAAATTGTAATTTAGCAATAAAAATAAAGAAATATTAATGTGAAGTTTAAAAAAATGTTTATAAAGCTATCAGTGATGCATAAAAATAAAATTTTATTATTATTATTTTTTTAAGTTAAAGGAAAGAAAGGATTTCATTTTGCCATATGATAGTGGAGAGAAAGATGGAAGTCTGAAAAAGCCGCCAAGATACTCGGTCGATCAATCACATGGGGATTTGTTGAGCCTATTGTCATGTGAATAGGATGTCAGATGAATCGAGTTCATAGGTACTCAAGCCAATGCCGATTTATCCATTGGGCACTTGGGGAGGCCACTCAGGGGCCCGGATGAGCTGAACTTTACCAGATTTTCTGGTTATAAATTTCGATCCGCCAATGCCGAGATCTTCTGCGACCAGGGCCCAAAATGAGATTAAACAGGCACTAACACAAGCTGATATTTTTAAAAACCAAAAAAAAATTTTTTTTAGTAAAATTTTAAACATTTTTCGTGTACATGATTCATTAATAATTAAAAATGTTTATTCAGTTTTATTAAAACACATTATTTATTTGCGGCATCTCGAGTTACAAAATACGTTACTTTTTTTACAAACAAAGCTTTTTGTTTTACATTGTAATTTGGAGTTCTCGCAAGGGAACACTTCTTAAATTTTTGACCTCCAAATAAAGATAGTTTTCTTGTTATCTCATGTAAGATTAATCTGTAGAACTGTCTCTCGATAAATGTTGTAGTAGCTATTTGAAGAGCATTTCTAGGTAGTTAATATTTTCTAATTCCAATTGTGGTACTAATTTGGCAAAAATTATATTTTTCTAGTTAAGTCTATACCGTACCCCACAAATTTCATAATTACCGAATTTTTTTTTTTTTTTTTTCATTTTTTGCATTTGTGACTTATATTATTGAAAAGTTTACCACCAACTTTCATATCTATTAACAAATTAGTTTTTAAGATATTTGAAGTTTTCTGAGCTATGGTTTTGGTTTCGGTTTCCTTTTAAAGCATTTTTTTCAAAGTTAAATTGAATTAATTAAAAACAATTTTGAGTACAATCAACTCTTTTAGTATGAAATGTTTATTTTTTCCAATTGCCATTACTAAAATCATTTCTACTTGATTATATTTTGAATTTTTTGAATTCTCAAAATTAATTAATTAAAATAAACTTCAAGGCCAACTTTTGGTTCAAAAACAGTTCATATAACTTAGCAGCTTCCATTAATTTTTTTTTGTTGAAAAAATGCCATGACTAAAACATTCTAAGGTTGCTGTGAGAAACAAATATTTTAAAGAAATGTAATACTACTGAAAATGATGTATCTAAAAATCAGATCTCAGCTGATACTGCAATCAGACTTCCGAATACAAGTATTGAAGATAAAACAAAATATTTCCTTGATGTACCAAACTAAATTATCCTAAACATACTGTAGTACTATATTTTAGTATTTTAAAGTCGAACACACACAATAAGAGCTAAAACTTCCTCAATTGCCCAATTTAAATCTGAAAAAAAATTAAATTTTATGAACAAAACTGGTTATTTTTAGCTGCAGTTAGTATCATTATTATTTTGTTCATAAATGATTTCTGTTTCAAAACTTTTGTGAAAATATTTAGTAAAGATTAAACTGAATAAACTGTCACATCGTAACAAATGTTATCAATATTATGCAAATATATATATCTTGAATTAAAAAAATTACTTTCAGTCATATTTAATTAAAATAGTGTTTTAATGTAGAACATTCATTGGAAAATAACATATTGAAAAATTAGAGCTTTACGTGCATTATAAGTTTTGGGCTTATCCCTTTACAAACTTTAAATGCGTTTTTCTCACACTTTCCATTTTGAAGGTATGAGTGATTTCTAATCTCTAAGGCTTTTTTTCTGTTCATCATAGAACCTTGAAATTTTTTGTATACTCCCAAACGCATGTTCTATAAAAGTTAGTATGGATTAAGGGCTGAGATCTCTGGTTATTGTTTAAAAAAATGCTTAAGTTACTATTTTAAAAAAGTTCGTGTTTTTCCCAAGTTTTTCGAGAAAAATAATATTAAAAATCCACAATGGACTAGATTTTCGAATAGATAATAACTTTTGTTTGCAGTAATTTTAAGAAACATAAATAACTTAAAAGAACTATAAAAATTTAAGAAGGGAACATTTTATAAAAGTTTGAAAAATTTCAAAAATTCTGAACTTTTTAAAATTGTAAAACAATGGCTGGTCAAACTAACTTTTTACTTTCAGAATCAACTTAATAATATAATATGAATGTAAAACATAAATTATTTTTACTGCTATTGTCTCGAAAAATTTTTTTTGAAAAAGGGTACTGTGTGTAGTCTTAATACGACATCTACAATGTTATTTCAATCTAATAGATGTACTTCTATGGAGATAATGTTATTTCTATTTACCTCAGATACATGCACAAAAACTCTGGAACTCATCAACACATCTTTAAAATTCTTCAAAAAAATTCTTTTATTTGTTTTCAGCTGATCTTTTCTGTTGTTTCGCAGCATTTTCCTTTGATCTTTATTTCTCTCTGTACTTTTTGGCCTAAATAACATAGAATTTTCTATCCATATTGTTCGTCTCGTCTTACTGTATTCCAATATATTGTATGCCCTGGATTCTTACAAATGTCACATGAGTGGACTCCAGTATAGATTCTATTCTACAAAAAATACAACATACAGTACTGTCGCTGATTGCAGAATTCCCCTTCTGATGCACTAGAGATGTTTTTAATACTGTAGCAGGAGTTGAAGTAGAGTGGTTAACTGGTTCCAATTATTTTACTGTCAAAAAAGAAAATGGATTCAGTTTCTGGTAGGTCCTTAAAATTTATAGCCTTTTCGGAGAGCAAATCAACTGTCGGTAGATCATGTGACATTAAAGTGTTATTGTTAAAAGATTTGTGTGTGTGTGTTTATAGATCATTTGAAGTATTGTAACAAATAAATTCAGATGCTGGTAAATATTTTGACGCTGAAATGCCGTTGTTCTTCTCCAAGGATTGGTGTTAAAATAATGTCACGGTTCTTCTAGTTAAGAAGTATACCCAAGCTCTCTCTTCAGTATATAACAAGTTTTCAAGCAAATCTTTCGAAATATAACAAGATTAGAGTTCTCTTTTTGGTTCTGTTCCAAATAAGCTTTGTAAGCCGATTGTTTAATGGCTTGATGAAAAGAGGAATTCTTTTGGAAATGAACAAAGTGACAACCTACAGTTCAATCCTTTGTGTCATTGTCAATGAACCCAGCACGTAACATAACTTCAACTCTTTATTTGATCGCTCTATGAATCCTTGATTAGCTGGATATGTCTAGGCTTACCATCTACAATTTTGTACGTTGTCCACAGGCTTGTTAATTCTTGTATGGCCACAGCTGTAAACTCACGACCGTTGTCTCTTTGTAGTATATGAGGACAAACTACACCCAAAAATATTTGAATAACTCCATTGCTACTTTCAGAAGCTCTTTGTGAAGTGAACGCTTGAAGACGAATGTCGTCTCGTGGTCTTGGTAATTTAATAGTCATTTGTAATTTCTATCTGGAATCCACTGTTTGTTATTTAAATTAAATTAGTCACGTTGATTGAAGTCTTTGTATTCAATTGGGTAAACAACGATTCCTTTGTTTGGAAAAAAAATTTAAACTGACATACCATGCACAGCTTTAAAAACTCCAGTATAACTGAAGTAGGTATTAATTATTTCAATTTAAAACTATACAACCTTTTATCTCTTCCTCCTTGGCCAGTTGACTGATGTGTTTCCCGAAATATGTAATAAAAACTTATCGTTGGTACTATTTTTACAAAAAAAAAAGACAGGATTCAGGCTTTTTTTGAAAAAAAAAAGTTTTTTTAGTTCCTACTTCCATAACATCGTATATTTCCCAAATAGTATTGTCTGTGTATCCGTTGCATTTTAAGTAGTGGTGCTAATTTAAATTGTTTAGTTGTCTATCCTTTCGAGAGCCCACAAGGGTTTTTAGTTTCACCCTGTTCTCCTGATAGTTTCATTAAAATGCTCTTCAGGTACAAATTCGGCCAGATTTTAATATTTCCGATATCTGAATTCATTTTGAAGTAGGTATAAATATTTTTTTAAAAAAACTCAACTATAGAGAACAAAAACAAAAAAATCTCCGCAACATTCTTCCCGTAATGTTTGAACGTTGGATGGAAGCAGGTAGGCGTAGATAGAGAGAGAGGGTGTCAGAGGGTTCGAGTAAAGATCAGCCACTTGACTCCTAACACACTTTTCTATTGGTTATTTCACTTTAAACAACTTAAAGGGAGGAGGCACTTATATCACTAAACTTGAGGAGCAATAAGGCTTAGTTACTTAAGTAAAATAGAGATAAAAACACTTATCTTAATCTTGGATCACTCTTCTCTCCACTACTTGATTAATATTTCGATAATCCTTCAACTCGACTTAACTATAGGACCTCCGGACACTATCTTATTCATGCTTCAGCAACTTTCAGCCATCCACGCACCTACTCTACGACTAACACATAAATAGAAGTTCTAATTTACATAAAACCAGTCTTCTTCACAAAAAGTGGTTTTCAACTGAAATTACAGTTAAAAAAATTGTTGACCCGTTGCAAAAAAGACCCGTTGAAGGGGACGAGTTGGGCCTCCTCTGGCCTTGATAACGGCTGCCACACGACGAGGCATAGATTCTACAAGTTTCTGGAAAGTTTTCACGGGAATTGCTTGCGAAATATTGGCTAAAGCTGTCGTTTCGGCTTTTTAAATTCAGTAAGGTTTGTTGGGGCTGTATGATGACCTTTCATGCCTTGTTCCAAAACATCCTAAAGAAGCTCAATAGGATTTATGTCTGGGCTTCTACGTGGGCAATTTAAAACAGAAAATTCAGAAAAATGCTTATCCAACCAGCTAGTAGCCAATCGGTACTTGTGAAAGGTACAGTTGTCTTTCTGGAAAACTCCATTACTGTGCGGGTAACACAATAGCATAAGTAGATGGAATACCCCAGCAACTCTACGTACCCAATTGCATTGAGGGAGATTGGTACACGCTCCAAAGATCCCAAGGAGTGCCACGAAAAAACCCCCCTGACCATGATTAAGCCACCATACTCTTGTACGGTTTTAACCTGGCATGCAGGATCCATGGCTTCATGAGCTTGACACCATATTCGCAGCCTCCCGTCGGCGTTGTCGAAATCGAGACTCATCACTCCATGCTACTCGTTTCCAGTAATCTACACCCGAGGTAAACATTAAGTCGATCGCGATCGACCGGTGGACCGCCAAGACATTTTGTAGGGACTACCTTCACATAAGATTTTAGACGTGCATACTAAAAGAAATACAGGTGGTTATCAAAATATTGGAAATACCCGTGAATAAAAGTGACATTTTTGAATGCACATCATAAGCATTAAACTATAATAATAGCTACCAGATATTTTTATAAATAGAAATGTATATATTCTGGTAGTATTCGGTAGCTTTATTAAAGTTCTATATGTCTTGGATTTTTTTTCAAAATCGCAAAATGTTGGATGTCTCAGATTTTCAAAGAGGTCAAATTGTGGGAGTCCATCTAGCTGGAACAAGTGTGACCTAAACATCCCAGTTTTTAGAGGTTTCTAGAGGTACGGTGTCTAAAATCATGACTGCTTACACACAGCGTGGCAAGACAAACTCGACAAAGCAAAATAGTGGATGGAAAGAGAAGCTCAGTGAAAAAGATAGATGGGTATTGAAGAGGATTGTAATGTCTTGAAATGCTGACAACTGCAGCAAGTGATCGCAGAGCTCTATCAGCGTCTCCAGTGTCAATAATTACAATAAGAATGCACCTTCATAAACAGAACATTTACGGCAGAGTGGCATTTCCAAGCCACTTGCCACAGATGTTAATACCAAATGTAATACCTATTATACCTACCAAATTAATACCTACAGTGATGTCACACTCACAAGACCTGGTCGATTGATAAATGGAAGAAAGAAATATGCTCTGACGAAACCCCTACAACAGGACAGGTGCATGTTTGGAGGATACGTGCACAAGCGTAGGATCGCTGTTGTCTCCTTCCAGCTATCAAACATAGAGATGGATCTGTCATAATAGGATGTATTTAGGTTTTGTTTCTGATATTAAACTTAAAATTGCAAGGGGAAAATCAAACAATAGTCGAATTGATTAGATTTGTTAATACTTTCAAAAACATGTTAAAGCTAATATCTTCTCAATTGCTGATGAATTGGTTAAAAATGGAGGTATATATATATTTATATTAACCAAAGTGCAATATCTTGCTGCAATAATAAAACTACATCCGAATTGGAGAGACGTTTTCAAGAATTTACTAGACTAGAACCAATAGTTGCATTCATGTGTTACCCATTTGGCATTATTGATGTAGAAAATGTAACTAAAAATATGTTAAATGTTCTCTTTATCTCTCTTGAAACACAACATTTTTCTCCTTCAAAAAGACGCAATTTTAAAAGAATAACTTTTGGAATCTAATGGACGAAGTAAAATATCCTAATTTTAAAAAATATTTTGCTATTTTTCATTAAACATCGCTCTACCTCTGTGTGTGAATCTACATTTTTAATGACAGACGTAATTAAAACAACATATCATTTTCCGTTTCACAGACGACCTCAAAGAACCAGTTGCAAGCATAACATTTAGTAATTATATACCGAGACATTCAAGATTGGTAAGGATAGTATGCAGACTATGTCTTCTGTTGAGACTATAACTACGAGAACTAACTTTAAATGGAAATGATTTATTTTTTATGTATTTTGAATTTTTTTGAAAAAAATGCGTTTTTGATAAAATTTTGGGTATAATTTTTTTTAGTACTTTATTTTACTTAAAAGGGTTTTTTAAATTTTTTTATTCTAGTTATGCAGATAAGTAATATTCTGTATTTATTATTTTTTAAAATAAAAATATTATGGAACTTTTTTTATTTTGTTTATCACTCCCACCCCAAAGTGGAACAAATTTTGAAAAAAATTAGAAGTAGCCCATATCATGTAAAAAGTCTGCCCCCCCCTGCTTTTTAATTCTATTTCTCATTTTGGCAAGACATCGTCCGATGGCGAGATTGAGCAATCATAGGTCGACGGCCCCCGAAACCCATAGGGGAAGCGAGCGCAAAGTCCGCTTATGACCCATTGGCACCGCCACAACTGGGTGGAAATTTTGGGCCCCGGGCTACGTACAATACGCCTAACCCGCCCTCGCCCCGCACTGTAAAAGCTAATTTCCTTGCAGTTTGCCCAATCCCCATTGTTTGTCCACTATCCATCTTTTGGTATACTTTGACACGCACCTTGAAAATCTTAGCTGTCGATATTTTAAACCGAATCCCGCGCGGCACCTACGATTTACGAGACAAGGCGTCAAAACAGGCGTTTACCCTTTTGGCAATTCATTTTTGGGGCAAATGACCGCAATACAAATTTGCTAGCCTTTGCTATCCCTAATTCAGTGGCACTTCAGTGTATATGCATTTGAGAAACTTGCGCACCAAAAAAGAGTTGTCAGAATAAAATGAAATATTACATACGTAAGCAAAAATTTTATGTGAAAAGAACAAAATGAAAGCAAAAATCAAGGGAAAAAAAATGAATGGATGTTTTAGTATTCTGTTGGTCCACACCTCTAGCATAAATGCATGATGTCATACAGTTAGGTATTACGGCATACAAGTTCCGTCTGATGTTCTGCGACATCGCGTCCCGCAGGTGTTGAGAACGCGCCTCTAATTCGACCAAACTCGTAAAGTGTTCAACTTGCCCTAAATGATCCCAGATTGTCTCGATGGGTGACAAATCTGGAATCAAGCAGGCCAGGGAAGGGTAGAAATGAGGTGGGCAAAAATGAGGTAGAAATGTGAAACCCTTACTGTGTGTGGGTGAGCGTTGTCCTGTTAAAAAATGGCTTCTGGGAGACCTGCCACGAATGGCAACATATATGACTGAAGAATGTCACGAACTAACCTCTGGGCTGTCATGGTGCCCTGGATCAATATTAGGAGAGACCTTGTGTCGTATGTGATGGCACCTTTTATTGTCCCACCGGTTGTGAAAGTGGTATACCACTATACAACAAAGATAGGATTGAAGGGTTCACCAAGGGGCTTCCACAAACGTAAACGGTTGTCACCACAGCCCAAAATAAATCTGGATTCGTCGCTGAGGGTGACCTGATTCCATTTCGTTGCAGATTAATCTCTTTAAATGCCAAAGGGAGGCGATAGTGGGTGTCAATAGCAGTACACTCAATGTCCTTCAGCCAGGCTCCTTTTGATTGTAAGGACTGACACAGAGGCCCGTAGTGAAAGTGCTGCCTGTGTATGGATGGCGTACAATGGACAATTGGCGTTTCGTATGATAGGACACTCTTCTCGACTATTCATCTGTCGAGAGCGTTCTGGGCCTGGTCGCCGTGTGACAATGTTTATTCTTGTTTTGTTTTCCGTCAATAAAGATTGTGTCTCTAATCGCTTCTATGTGTAGTCTCTATCCAACAATAAGTTATCTTTTTTTTTTTACATATGTATTTATTTAAGAGATTTACAACAGTTTTAAAATTATAGATGTAATATATTTAATTCTTTTAGTCTTTATTGTGAGACCTTGTTATTAGTATTTTTCATATTAAGTGCAGATTTTATACTTTTTTAAAACCATGGTAATTTATTTATATCAAAATTTATACATTTTTTAGGAGGACGAAGTTTTCTTATCGAGTTCAAGAATCGTACATAACACGAAAGGTGTGTATTTACTCGTTTTCAATATAATTTCGAACGTATTGTTTCAGATATTAAATTACGAACATTTCACATAAAATTTTGTATGGGGTGTAGAATTTTAGTTTTATCTCTGTATAAGTAATTGTCCTGTCTTCACATTAATATAACTACAATTAAATATTAATATCAATACAATTTAAACAAATAGTCACCAAATAATCTTTAATCCAGATTTTCTGTTTCGAAATGATACTAATAAGTAGATAAAAGTAAATATTATAAAATTTAGGAAATGATTACAAAAATATATATCTTAAGTTATATATACAGTCGGATCTCCATTTTACGAATTTCCTCCTGGAACCAAGCATATAAAGTATGTTGAAAATGAATCTCTAACGAATTTTCCACATGACTTTTTTCGGGATTTAGTGACTTTATTAAATATATAGAGGTTGGAATATATATATATATATATATATAGTCGGACACATATACGTATACACACACAATATATATATACACTGGTGTGCAAAACTTAAGCAACAATGTAAAAATTTAGCAGATAGCCATGAAATTGCAGAAAAGAAGGTCTGGAGATCAGTAGAGGGAACACGTAAGTCAGTAGAAACGTCATGCGTATGCAAATATCAGGAACAAAACGTCAGAAGCGATGTGAGCGTACGCAAAACGCGTGATGTCGGCGCGCGCTGCTCAACAGTAGAATGAAATGAAGAACGGAGACGCAATTCACCATATTCTCTGCAAGTGCCAGTGAGTCAGTTCGTGAAATATGGCTAGAAGAAATCATCTGGATGACTTCACACGTGGAAGAATGATCGGAAAGCTGGAGGAGGGGCGTACTGTCACCAGTGTAGCTGCAGAGTTCGAAATCAACAAAAGTGTCGTTTCACGCGCTTGGAAAGAGTTCCAAACCACAGGTACAGCTGTTAGAAAGGTTGGTGTGGCCGCCCGAGGACGACAACTGCAGGGGATGACCGATATATCATCCTGCAGGCGAAAAATGCTCAAAAGCAGTCAGCAAGTGCCATTGCTCAGAAACTCTGTACAGCAACAGGTCGACAAGTGTAGCGGTTTACTGTGGCCAGACGCCTTCACAAAGGGGGCCTGTTCACCCGCCGTCCTGAACGCTGCCTCCCGTTGAAAGTTGGCCACCGAAGCCACTGTTTACAGTGGGACAGAGAGCACAAAAACTGGACAACTGATCAATGGAGTCGTGTTCTCTTTACGGATGAGAGTCGGTTCAGTACCAGAAGCGATTCTCAACGCTTTGATTTGGGAGAGATCGGGACCCGGTTTATCCCAGTAAAATCAAGGAAAGACATCGTTACGGTGGTCCTGGAGTTCTTGTCTGGGTTGGCATTATGCTGAACGGCGGAACTGAGCTTCCCATTTTCGACAGAGGGTCTGTAACCAGGGATCGCTATTGTGAGGAGATACTTCTTCCCCATCTGCATCTTTTCCGAGGTGCCATTGGCCCAGACTTCATCTTTATGGATTACAATGCACTGCCGCATCGCACTCTTGCTGTTGAAGAGCTGCTGGAAAGTGAATATATGACTCGAATGGATTGGCCAGCGTTCTCCCCAGATTTAAATCCCATCGAACATGTGTGGGATGCTTTGGGGAGACGTATTGCCACACGCTCACATCATCCGGAGTACAACCAACAACTCAAAAAGATGTTGATTGAGGAATGGGCACTCCTACCTCAAGAAATGTTGCACCAGCTGGTTCTGAGTATGCGGAGACGGTGCAAAGCAACCATTGTAGTAAGGGAGGGCATATACCATATTAAGGAACATCTGCTTGTTGTTCTTCCTGTTGGATAGACAATCATGAGTCACGATACTATGCGTTCAATAAAGCTTGTTTTTGTTTGATTCCATACCGTATGCGTTGTATTCCTTTTTCAGCGCCGATGCTTTCGTCATCCTTTACGTACATAATACTCTCCCTCATTTCAGAATTTCATGTCTCTCAGATGATTTTTCGTGAAGTTATGGCAATAAACCCACCTGTTGCTTAAGTTTTGCACACCAGTGTTATATATATATATATATATATATAGTGCAGGCGAAATGATAGGTCCGAGAAAAATTTTTTCATTAACTCCAGAAATGAATATTTGTAAAGAATGCGAATTTATACACGATGCAAAGAATTAACAGATTTACATGTATCCATAAAAATAATACGAAACTTAAAATTTATGTTTATTTAAAAATTTATTTTTGTCTTTTATGCATGAAGAAAGGTAAAAAAAATGTCACCACATGATATCTTATTTAAACTGCTGTTCGTTAAAGTTTCACAGCCACCACGCATGCGAGGTGTGAGCAGCGCTCTCGTTCTGATGCTGAAAGCGTATAGAGGTTTGAGGCGAGACTGAAAATCGCGCATGGTTATGTGTTAGTGGCGAGCATTTAGTGGGACCTAAGCATGCCTCCCCAACGAAATAGAGTGAAATTTCAACAACTTACGGAGTTTGAAGGGGGTAGAATCATCGGCCTACAGGGAAGATGATTTTTCAGTCACGCAATAGCAGCTTATGTGCACCGGGACAGTTGCACTGTGATGCGAGTTTGAAAGCAGTGGACCGAAGAGCACTGGACAACTCGAAAAACTGGAAGTGGCCAGCGGAAGGTGACATCAGCACGCAATGGCGGTGAATGGCCGTCCAACTTTCTTCAGGCAGTTGGTCTGCAACTCCATGTGTATTAATGCCGTCAACATCTGCTGTACTGTGGACTGCGTGCATACAGGATCCCCCTTCAGGCAGGTGAATGCTACCTTTCAGGGTGTATGTCATAGTGGCCGAACAACCGTGTTTATGATCAGGGATGCGATTTTGTATCATGAACGATTTTAGCTGCTACGAATTGAGAGTAATCTGAATAGCAACAGGTACCCCGTTAAGTGCTAGAGTCCGAAGTCGTTCCTTTCCTTCAAGGCATCCCTGGAGTTATCTTTCAACAGGATAAAGCAAGCCCACGGGTTGCAAGGAATGTTCGAAAATTATTTTCAGCCCAAGGCATGCAACTTCTTCCTTGGCCTGCTTATTCGCCGGATATGTTGCCTATTGAACATGTGTGGGATTTGGTTGCTCTGTGTCTCGCTTGTGATCCGCATTCTACAGCTTCAAAAGGCGAACTTTGGGTACGCATACAAACAACATGGAGTTCCGCAACCACAAGCATTCAGCATCTGTTTGACTCCATGCCATGTCGTATAGCATCAGCGCGTGGTGGTTACACCAAATGCCACTTTCGAACACTTAATATTATTATTATTTTTGCTTTGAAAATTTATTCATTTATTTGTACCAATAGAAGTCGTTTGTATATTGCATTTCCTTTAATTCTGATGACTCCTTCGTGATGTTGCATTTTTTACAAACAGCAGTATACAGTAATGTGTGTGTGCTAATTATCTAAAACCTTTCCCCTCTTATGAATTACTTAATCTTTCTTGAGATCAAACTTGGAAAGTTTCTCAGACTGTCACTTGAGATGCTTTTACAACTATTTCTAATGGCTCCTTTAAGCTCATCCTTTTGGTGTAAATGTTATCATTTTCGAAAATTTGAAGCATTTAAATGCTGCACAAATGTTCTATTAAGTTCAGGTCATAGCTTCTTGGGGAATCAAAAAGCTGAACATTATTAGCTTGACAGCAAGATTTTATAAAGCATTGATTTCGTATGGATGCAATGTCTTGATGGAATACGTACTCTTCAGATACCAGAGACGCTACCAGCAATACATTTTCTACAAAAATGTCTAGGTAGTCTTCTTTTTTCTTTCAAATGAGTTGAAATTCGGCAGTATAGCCATTGCAGAAACAGAAATCCCCAAAAGTGAGAGCCATTTCATTGGTGGCATCATCTAGCGGCTGTTCCCGTTGCCAAATTTTTGACGCTTTTATCTTGGTAGTCTTCTGAATTAGATTTTGCTTTCAAATAAGCAAATTGCGTCAGCAGTAAAAATACTCAGAGTCATCACAAATCACCAACCATACTGTCACTTCGGAAAACTCTGGATGATTCCCTCCGGATATTATGGCTAATAATATCTAAACCCGTCTGGTCTAAACTTCTTTTCATCTGGAAAAACAATACCTTGCCATTGATCTCCAACAGCAACATGTTTCTTTGCTAACTTCATTTCTCGTCTTCTAGTTGAAGATGGTTTTGAAGTTTTATTTTAATAAATTTTACTTGCGTTTTTTTTATAGAGTATTATGCTCAATTTGGTTGATGTATGGATTGTTCAAATCAGTCTCAATTTGTGAAGAAAGCTTTTTTTACGAGTTACTCGACTATTAATGGCTTTCGTTGCAGTCAATGCAGACGAATGACCTGCAATGCTACATAATTAGCAAAACTTTTTAAACAGAGGTGGACAATTTGTTTTGGCTCGCCGGCCACATTGTGGGAGCGGTACTCAACTTGTTAAGCTGCCATTTACGAACGGCATCCAAAGGTGTGTTTTACAACAGTATAACGTACACCCTCATATGGCTGTTGTAACCCAACATGCTTCACAGAGTGTCGCCTGGGCTTACTGGATCACCAGGCTTTTTTCCAAACCTGCACGAATAAGACATCATTGGTCGACAACTTTAACGTTATCCACACCGATCATTTACTGTCCTTGTATTGACCAACCAATTACAACAGGTAGGGATCATCACCTTCACAAACTAACATCCTACACTTGTATGTCAAAATGCATGCACGTTAGCATGGTTGCTTTAAAAATTCTAGTGGCAAACTCGGTTATTAATTTACCATCATTTCGCTCTTGAAATAGCTCTTTTCACGCTTACTTTAACCTGTGATCTAGATACTTTAATTAATTAAATATGTTATCTTAACAAATGCATTGCCGAAGTTTCATTATTGTATACTAATACTTTATTGGTGCTGGAATTTTTTCCAACAGTGTTTTAACAAAAATAACTGTAAACAAATTAGTGCATAATATATCAGACCATGTACATGCTACTAAGCCCAAATGAGATCTATAATTCCTTGAAACGCAACTTCAATTATGCTAAATTTTTAGAAAAAAATTTTTTTTTTATTCCTTAACTAAAGTATTACATTTTTTACATTACGTTTAACTGAAAACTTATTTATACAGAGTGCAATAGTTCATCTTAAGTACTAATTTCTATGGAAATAAATGCACATCCTAAGCAACTTTGCTATATTTTTCATTATTCTAATATTTTGAATACATTACACATGAATAATTTTGATTTATTTTTTTTTAGATGATGTCTAATAGCACAAGGATTTCATCGTAAGTTACGGTTTCTTAAGTTTCATTGCTTACATTTCGACAGTCTCTGCATCTGTTGAATGTTCTAAAAAGTCAGATATTTTACTCTTATCGTAACTTTTCACACATAATTCTTATTTAATTTAAAGAAGAAAAAATCAAATACTCAAAATCATTCATTTGCTTTAAATTTATATGAATATTTTACAGAAATGATAAATTATATATGCTAGATAATAAACTATATCATTATCAACTTGAAAAATACTTTTACTGTGAATCTTTTTAAGTTACAATATACAGGGTGTCTCAAAAATAGCGCCCAAACTCGGCACAGCCAGATTCCTCGTTGGGAGTAGCTAAAATTGCTTTAAACCTGTGCGATCCATAGTTGACGAGAAAATGCGAAGAACAAAGTATGACGTCACAACCGCATTGGACACATCAACAGCAGTATTTGCAAATATTCAAAGTGTCCACATATTGAGCGCCGTAGAATGGATGAGTGAACACATCCGCCGAATTACAAGCAGCATGCAGACTAAGTTTTGCTATACAGTTATTCCGTCTCTATACACCTTCTTGAGATGGCCTCATAGGAAAAAAAAATCCTCTTGTTTGAGATCTGGTGATCATGAGGGCCACAGAACCGGAACCTCACGTCTGATCCAGCAGCAGGGGCATCCAATCACGTACATAAGCACAGAAATGCGCTTGAACCCCATCATGTGTGTGAACCATTGTTTATTCATTATTATTTTCCGTATTTTTTTCGAAAACTATGTATCGCGTACAGGTACAGTTCTTTTAAGCATTTTTTGGGTGCTCTATATGAGGAATCTGACTGTGCAATGTTTGAGCACTATTTTGGGGACACTCTGCGTAGTAAATAAAGCGCTTTCTCTCCCAACTTTAATTCAGACGATGGTCTGAACCAGAGAACTATATGAAAATCAATGTACAAAATGTCTCACAATAGATATCATCTTCATTTAGAACCCTCGGACCCTTATTTAAAGTCAAAACTTTCAAAAGGACCCTCAAGTGAAAAAGCTACATAAATGCATAGTATAAAAGTTACAAATTAAAAAAAAAATATTTTGTTGAAGAATAATTTATTGAAATATATTTCAAATAAAATGAAGAAAAAGACTTGGATGAAATGATACGAGTGTATTTACGTCCGTCTCGATGTCTGTGAGTAGCCACCGCAAATCCCCACGAGAGTCGGTTTCTTTTTTGTGTGTGATGAATCCATGTTCCACCAAACTGGAAGAGGGGAATATAGTCAACAACTTCTGTACAATAACCCATAATGTAGGACAAGTTTTTGTAACCAGAATGTGTGGTATCCTTGTTCAAACATTGTGGTTTAAGTTTCTCATTTGTAGACATTTCAATAAGATGCTCCTGTATTAGTATGGATTCATTTGTGTTTCGGATCAGAGTTCGTCCAAGAGCAAAAGGTTTCAACAGTCAATAGGGAATATCCAAGTGAATTATTATTTAATTTCCATTAAAATAAAAATGGATCACACAAATTTTTTTAATTTTATATTAAACCTAGCGCGGACCCCCAGATGAATTTCAATTTTCCAAGGATCCCTTGAATAATACCGGAGGTCCATAGGGACCTCTTTGGGAACCATTGCTCTAGATTGATACCATTTTAAATAAAATTGACGTAGTTTCTTCTTTATAGAAATAACACAACGCTCCCAGTGGTTTTGACTGATTACAGATATAACTATTTCTCTTCACGGCATTGAATTTCTTTCATAAAAACCGAATTTGCAATATGTAATTTCTTCCCCTTTACACACGTAGTTCCCATGCTTTGAAATCTCTCCATTAAAAGCAATTGTAACAATGCAATCGATTTTTTTTAAAAAAATTCAACAATACATTCACAAAAATTATTTATTAAATTTGTTATGTGACATTTTCGGAATGTATTTTAAAGTGCCTTTAAAAATGTACAGAAGGAAATATTTCCTTAAAAAAATTATTATTACATACTTAAAAATGATAAAACAGTACTTAATTTTTTTTTAACGAAAAAATATAGTGGCAATGAAGGAGTTTTTCCATTCAACATTATTACGTCATATGCATATTCCTGACATTTCAAAGCACCAATATTACTTAATATGATTTAATAAAAATGCTTTTGTCAATAATGGACTTTCATGACAGTCACATGATAAAGCAAACATGTGTTCTACATTGAATTTAAAACTGACATTAAACTAACTTGTACTTTTTATTCTATTCGTAAATTTCACATTTTATAATTGGGTAGATGTTCAACTGTTATAAAAAGAAACTTCAACAAAGAAATTTTAAAATTTAAGAAAAAAAATCTTGTTTTATAAATGTATTTTTAAGTAAAGTGACATATTACTTTTTTTAAAAAAAGTTTCTGTAAAAAACGTAATTTGGCAACAACGAAGCGTATGATCTGATGAGCTAAAAATAGATACCTGCATTTATCGTGACGATGACGTCACGTGAGTTTTTGTACTGATTGGCTAGAAACATGTGGCTGCCGTTATCATGTGACTAAATGACGTCATATGAATTTAGTCTATTGCCAGGAAGTAAAACAACTGCAAAATCAGTATTTAAAGGAAAATAAGAAATTGCATTTAATTTTGAAAATATGAATGTTCAGTTTTTACTTTGATGATTTTACAATGATTAGTTTTTCATTTATTCCCTTCAATCATGTAAAAAGAAAAATTAAAATTTTAAGCACTCAAATTTGTACAAAGCAGTTTGAATGCAAACTCCATAATGACAATTTCATTTGTGGTAACAAAAGAAAAGCTACACAAAAAAGGTGAACGTAAATCAAATGAGTTAAAAAATGTGCAAAAACTTCACTTTTTTTATACTTGTTTTCATATATTCGGCAATTTTTTTTTAAAGTAAAATAGCATCACCAGCCATGTTCCTTAACCACATTATCAGAATTGTACACATTCTGTTGATAAGAATGTAAGTTCTTGCCTTACCAATATTTCTATTGCAAATACTTAGGTATACAGAAGGCCATTCGCACTTTATGGAAACGATTTTTATAGTTGTTTCCTTCTGTGCGATAAGCACGATTCTTGACAATAGCTCTAGCTTGAATTTTTCATAAAAGTAAACTTTTTCTTTGTACTGCCATGCCAATTTTATTCCATTCCTCTTGAAGTCCGTTCAATGTTCTTAGATACCGATTTCCTAAGGCTCGTTTGAATAAACCGAAAGTAGAGTCCATTAAAAGAACCCATATAAAGAATAAGTCCATTAGAGAAGTGTCAGGTGATTTTAAAGGCATTTCATTAAATGGAATACACTTTATTCCTGTTCCTGATTCTTTCTTTGCTGAATAAATGGCAGTTGATTTACACGTGTGATTAGAGGCTTTGTGCATATGAAGCTCAACTTTATCAAATGTCCTTTCCATATAAGACTGGAATTTCTTCTTCAAGAATTGGTTCTAAAATATTCTACTGATAGTAGAGTGAATTAAAGACTTTTTTGATTTTTTAATTTGCTGTTGTAACAAAATCCTACAAATATGGAACTTTGTAGGATTTTTCTACAATTTTGGGAACTTTTCTGTTCACTGTGATGAAGCCATTTCGTACGGTCATTCCCGTGAATAGAGCAATAGAAAATTGATCATTTATTATAGTCACATAAATATACTCATGTCTCATCGAGTGTTACCATAAATTACCATTTTTCAACAGCTAGGTATTTTTTACATAATTTTCTACAATTTGTTTTTCTTTCAGCATTGTGTTTCGGCCAAAGCATATAAACTTCAGGTTTAAAAATATTTTTTAAAAATTTAAATCTTTATGAATGATTTTAATTACAGTACCGGAAGAGATTCCTAATTTCGATGCAATGAATTTTTGAGTCGGCGGATTTCCTTTTAGGATAAGAATTCACTCTCTTGATAATTGCCTGCGCGTTCGAGCAGTCTTGTGATGAGATTTCGTGGTCATGTTTTCATTTTTACTTTCAGCTAGACTTTTTTTTTCAACTATTAAATTCACTATATGAAAATAACTTTTTTTAAAAACAAATAACCAAGATTTTTACACCTATTTATTATTAGTTGATAGGAATATTTCTCGTCAGAAAGAGCAGTTACGTAACCTTCGAGTGATCGATCAATTTTAGAAGCCATTTTCAAAACCTTTTATTTTACGTTCCAATCGAAAGAAAACATTAGCAGACGATTAATACGAAGTTGCCAAAGTTTTTATCCGAAAATGCAAACGAGAAAATAAATTACATAATCGATTCCATAAAGTGCAAAATACCTTCTGTACAGTAATTATTTTTAAAATCAATGTTAATAAATTTTTTTTTATGTTAAATTTACACAAAGTAATTGATTCTTTTATTACTTTCAGACGCACTATCAAGGTGAAAGTTTATTTTGACCATTCAGAAATTCTTACAATACGTTACCAGCCACAATATCAGGTACAGTTCTTTTCCCTTTCAAATATATCCCTGCTTCATCAATGCAATGAATCAATAGCAGGGGGAGTGAGAGAGTTATATTAACGTCGCACTAAGCTGCACGAGGGCTATTGGCAAAGGGCCTCGTAATTCTGAACCATGGTCATATGATGTGAACGACACTTGAGCTAGCAACCTTGTGTCCTTTTAAACACCACACTAACGGGAGGTCGTTTGAGCCTCGACAGATTCAACACATTGGTCTCCTCTACATGGCGGGTCTTCAGCGGCACCAGACTCGAACTCATGACACGTCAGCCACGAATCCTAAACCTTGACTACTAAGCTACTGAGAACACCAATAATAACGTATGGTAGGCCTTTTAATCTAAAATAGGATATATTCACAGAAAAGCACACACGCACATTTGCTTCAACATAGTACATAAATTTCTACAAGTAATAGAGAAATGTTACTTACCCTCGTGTCACTACAAAATATTCTTGTAATAAAAGATTATATCAGCGAAAAATATTTTCGAAAATTCATCATCATAAAAAGCAACCTCCTACTGTATAATAATTTTCATGACAAAGAAAAAGAAGAAACACACACATTGTGAGAATAGCTTTTATGTTGGTGTTTTCAGTGGTTAGATAAATCTGTGCCGATTTTTCAAATTAATGATAATTTTAAAAATTTATCGAGTGCATTATTTCTTATCTTTTTAAAGTAAAATTTTAGAGGACATCGTAATACATGTCTTATTAATTTTCTCATACAAGTCTTAAGTGATATGAAACCAAAGAGAGCCATGTGTAATTTTTGGATTTCTTCTTTAATCTCTCTGAATGCAAAACAAAAATTAAATAATAAAATAAAGCGCATAAAATTATTTCTGAAGAAATATTTACACTAGAAAAAGAAAATTTTTAAGTTGAAATTTAAGTATTAAAATTTGTTTTCTAAATTAATAAAAACTCCCATAATTAGAACAATATGCACACATTTAAAGTTTATGAATATCCATACTTAATGGTGTATATAATATCTGTGTCTCATATTTAGTATGCTTTTCCATTAGAAAAGAGCAAATTTGTGTTTTTCACTGGAATATAGATCATGATTTATTTGTAATCAGTTACCAGCCGCATGTGCAGAGGGCTCTAGTAGTCCTCTTTGTTTACATTTTTCTCAGTATGCTGTAATGCATGCACAGAGCGGACACCTACCGTCGCTCAATAAACGAACATTTTTAAAGTATACAATCCACGCTCTTTACTTGAGTAGTCAAGTGCTCATTCATTTCTTGAACTACTGCACCATTTGTGGTTAAGATCAGATCAATTGATGTTATCTGTTGATTTTTTATGAGGATATCAACTCCGACTAATTATTTATTTATTCTGCCTAATTTTGCAAGAAATAATCTTTTTCTTTTGGATCTTTTCACAAGAAATCTTCCTCACCGTGTAATACACTGGGTTCAGCAAAAACTTTTATTTTTCTTTTATGGGTTTTATTGTCATCTTTCAAATGGGCTGCATTTTGGCAGCTAAAACTTTGAAGACACGATAAGCCCCCAAGAATGAGAGACATTTCATTGGTGGCACCATCTAGTGGCGATTTCCATTTCCTAAATTTTGACGCCTGAATTTGCTAAACTTCGCGCCGGAAGGTAAATATTGCCATGATTTTATTTTGTTGAGGGCATCAGAGCCAAATTGATACACAAGGGATCTTTAACATGCCACATAATCATATGACATGCGTGCCTACGATTTCCGCATTCAGGCAATGTATCGACTCCAACAGGGATCGAACCCTCAACCTTGGGCTTACGATGCGTTAAGTCTCAGGTTGATCATGATTTCATTTACACAATTTTTTAATCCTATACTAACAAAATTTAATTCTTAATGTAAATAAAAAGATCTGAGATTGTATTATTTTAAATATACACTTTATTCATTGAAGCCACTCCAATGTGTTGAATTACTTTTTATTTATCTAATTACATTTTAACTGTCACACGTTTCTATTTTCATGTAAAATATCTCGCAATAAAATTTTTTGCTTATTCGTTATATACTGGGTCTAGAGGAAAGTTCTGTCGTTATTGAACACGTGTGCGCAGTCGATCGTTAGTGAGAATTCGGGTCCGGCTGAAACCGGTTCTATCAGTTAGATTAGATAATTTTTATGCACAATTTAATCAGTTTTTTTTTAACGTCAAACTGTCAACATGAGTAAAGGAAAAGTTACGCGATGGAGACAAAAAGAAATGTGTTTGGAGAGGAAGCAGTAACAGATGTCAAAGATGTGAAATTTTGCTAAGGTGATTTTTCTTTGAAAGATGAACCCAGATCAGAAGTCAGAGACCAAGTACTACGCAGTATGTTCAGGAAAAATCCCACGTCTACAGAAGTGGGCTTCAAGTTTGGAATTCATCAGACTACTGCTTTGGATTAAGGCTTGGTTTTGTGTCCTAACTCTGTTTGGGTGCCACACGAATTAAGCGAAAAAATTTAATGGACAGAATTTCGATATGTTCTTCAAATGTTTCTTGTCACAAAAGGGAACCCTTTTCGGATCACTAGGGGACTCGTGGTAAGAAAAAAGCCTATGTTTACAAAGGGGAGACACTACCCTTTTCATCCAAAGTTGGCAGGCATCAGAAAGCCTTCTTGTGTTGTTGGTGAGACAGCAAGAGTACAATGCACAATGAGTTGCTGAGAAAATGAAACAGTCATTACTGTTCCCAACTTGATGTTATGAATACAAAATTTCAACATTAACATCCACCTTTGACCAACAGAAAGAGTGTGATTCTTCAACACAACAGCACTAGACTATGCCTGGCAAGAAACACCGCATAAAAAATTACAGAGTTGGGTTGGGAAACTTTACCTCAGCCAGCATTTACTCCTAATATTGCACCCTCTCTCTATCATCTATCTGTTCAGGTTGCTGCAAAACTTTCTACAAGGAAATGCATAAATAAATTATGAATGTTTTCAAAATGACAGTGGAAGAATACTTTGTCTCCAAAACAAACGACTCCTTTTCCAGAAGGTCAGATAAGCTGCCAGAAAGTTGCAACTAACAAAGGACATTATATTTTAGATTAAATTTTACATAAAAAGTTTAAAAAAATAACAGAACTTTCTTTTACACCCAATATTTGTGAATCAAAGCATGGAATAAAGTTAGGTATGTTAAAACTGTGTTCTTATTAAAATTCTTGCATCTGTCGAAATTCTATTTTTCAATGATCCATTCGATGCTATTAAATCCAGATTCATCTGGAACAACTGTGTTCTTAAATCAGCTTCTACCACGATTTAAAATGTACAGCTCGCTAATTCGATTTAAGTTAGAATCTATATCCACAATAATCAACATTTAAACTAATGAATGATTTATAAAGTCTAGTTAAATGATTAATTTTAAAACAAAGCAATACAAAAAGTAAGCTTGAAGAGAAATATCGTAACTTCCATAGGATAAATAATAGCTATTTTTATCACATTTAAAATAATTTATTCTTTTTCGCGTATTCTAGAATTTGTTACTGCATCAATATATTTCATTGCATTACAAAGATGGTTTTTGAGATATGCATTGATTTAAATAAAAAGTTTAATAAATGTAAAATATAGATTTTTTTTTCTTTTTTGCTTAATTCACATTTTCCTTCATTCCTTCTGTGACTATTTTTTTCTTTAAAATTAACTTTATTCAATATCGTTGTTTTGAATTTCTTAAAAAAATGCTGTTTCTTCATTTTTTCAAAATTTAACTGATAAAGTTTAAATTGTTTCTCTCCTATTACTGAATTCTTTTACTTTTAATTTAATTATATATAGAAGTTTTGCTTTGTGGATACATTTTTTTAAAAAATGATTAATAAACCCTTCCTATTAAAAAGTAAAAATTGATTTTGCAATGAAACATATAAATTAATATCTAAGTAATTAAAAAAAACATTCTCAAAGAATGAAAAAAGGTACTTATGGATTTAAATATCCTCAGTTCGAGCCAATGCGGTATTTTTGCCCTACGTAATTAGAGCTCACAAAAAAATAAGATCTTGCACTTTTTTCTTTTAAATGAAATTCATTTTGGCAGTTTAACCAAAGTGTCTCTAAGTGTGATGGCCATTTCAGTGAAGACACCAGTTAGCGGCGGCTCTCACTACCAAATTTTTGATGCTTGAATTTATTCAACGATCTCGCCTGTTTAACAGATGAAATGAATTTTTTTCCTTTTCTTTGAAAATTGAACTTTTGAATCATTCAGCTCAATAATATTTGAATGAAATTTTGAAAAATGCTGTCCTAATTCTGTAAAGCTTTGTACTTCAAAATTTATTCTTCCCTAAATCTCAATTTCTAACATACCTTAAAATATCCTTTTTTTTTTTCGCTTTTTGATAGATTATGTCATGATAAAGAGTTATTGCAATACGATTACATAATCTTTTGAGATAGGAGATGGGGTAATGTACTTCAACAGTAGAATTCAAAATATTTCTCCAAGTATTAAAAGAGAGAAAGCAAATATTAGAATTCCTCTGATTTAATTTTCATCAAGACAATTATGCCTGAAGTGAATAACTAATTAAATAAAAGGATGAAAATTTTTTCTAACTATGAAACACAATTTTTGTTGAAATTTTGAATAAAAACAAGAACAAAAAACTATTTAAAAGTAAATTTTACAGTGAAATAAAACTCAGCCATTTAAGTGATTAATTGACAATTCATTTTTTAATTATATTTTTAGGAAGTTGAAGCCTTCAGTTATATTGGAGGATTTATTGGTATATGGCTAGGGATCTCTTTAGTTCAAGTTGCTGATGTGTTCGAATCTATATTTCGCATTTCACGGTACATCTTCAAAAAAGGAATGTCGGCTTGCTCTATGAAATCTGAAGAAAGAAGAGAAAGTGCTGTCATAAATAATGACAAATTAACTCTGAAAGGTCAGGCATAGCTCATATACTCAATTCAAGAAGAAAAAAAAGATTACCAGTGATTTTGTTAATTTTCTTATTGTGGAGAAATAACTACAAGTTTTTTTTGTTAATTTGTAAGAGACACAACACATCTTTAAGAAAACTAAACAAAAATCTGCAGGGTACACCACTTTTCTCATTCATATATAACTTGGAGAGTTCATTCTACTGTGGTTAAAGTATCAAAATCAGTGAAACCAAGGTAAAATAATTGTCTATTGTTTAGAAATCTTCCAGTGTTTAGAATTGGTTTTGCTAAGCGTTTCAATCACAGTATTTGCACTGTTTTCCACTTTAAATTTCCTATCACATTGTAACATACACAATAAATTTCTAAACTTTGAGTATAAAACACACATTCTCTCCTTGCATTCTTATCAAAATATTTTTCTCCACACAATGCAGCAAACAATTACCCATGGAACATCATTGTAAAGAAACGTAACATTAATTTTGATGTTCTACAAGATTTAAAGAAAGGAAATATATTACCATTATTAATGAGGGTGTATAAGTCAGAATGCATAGCTGATACAGAGATGAAACATCATTTGGAAGGATTTAACTGGAGTAACAGATGAATTAAAATATCAGAACTCTCACAGTGAGAAAAATTTTCACAATGAGCATAAAACTGAACTGCAGATCATGTGATAAGAAATCATCTCAAAATGTAAAAAATGCCCACTAGCAAAGAAAAAAGGTCACTGTATCTAATAGTAACAAAATTCAGTTAGAGAAAGTAACATAATAAGAGGTGGCAAATACCTTGCATAGATAAAAACATTGTAGCAATATACGAAAGAATTATAGTCTAGATGTATCCTAAAATAAAATTAAACTCATGGAAAATTCTGCCCAGATTCTCAATGGTATCAGATATAACAGGATGTACTCTAAAGAATTCTGTAGACATTTATTTTTTTAGCATTTTACAAAGTGATTCAGCTTAACACAGTTTTTAGTAAGAAACAAAATGTTTCGATTTTTAAGTAATATATAGAATATATTAAATTGGACACATTTTTCTATGCTAAATGAAATTGAGAAGAAACATGCAGAACCCTTTTCCTCTAGAATTGAACTATCAGGCAAAAATTAATAATTGATCAAAGAACTTCACAAACATCTTCAGTACACTGCCTTTATTAAAGGATCCCATTAATTGGCTGGAATTATTTAGATATATTTATAAAATGTTTTCAGAATAGTGCAGCACTTATTTATTACAAGGATCTTTTAAGCAATAAAATTTTTATATCAAATACTTAATGGTATCAACAATATGCAGATTTATTAGGCAGTAGCATTGTATAACAGAAGATTGAAAACACCAGACCCCTATGAAATTGCACTACAGTAGAGTTCTTGACTCAAGTGATTTTTAATTTGCTGCTTGAGCACAAACTGAGAGAAGGATTTTCACCAAAACTCCAACTTCTTTGCATGTGCAGACATCTAAATCACTGACCATAATTGCAGTTAAATATAGATAATTTTATGTTAAAAAAGCAGGTCTATGCTTTCAATAAAATTACTATTAATTAAATTGTCCTTATTTCAATAAGTTGATTTGGCAGCCCACTTATTTCACCCCATATATAAACATGCCAGTAGTGCAATAATTTTATTTTACATATGCATCACACTAAATGGATGACTATAAATTATCTTTATGCTAATGGATGAATATGCTAATTATTCTTATGCTAATGGATGAATATACTTATTAATCTTATCTCAATCAGATGACATCCTTGTCTGATTTATTTGTAAATGACGCCATCATCACTGATTGGTACATACCTCACTATGCATTTTTTCTTTTCATATTGTAAGATGGCATTTTTTTATACTTGTTCTTGTTAGTATGTCGCACTGACATTTCACAATAAAGATTATTTATCATGAAGTCTTGCCAATGTTGGAACTTCTCATTACAAAAAATTTGGTGCAATTACTACAATATTCAAAAATATATCAATTGAATCGCTCAGAAGCCAATGTGGTTAAGTCCATTTTTTTATATTTTCTGATACTTGTAAATTTTGATAAAATAAATAATGTTCTTCTTAGTTATTAAAAAATTTACTTGTTGCTTCCTTTTTTTATATGACCTAGTGACTAGACTCTATTAGTTCGGTACATACATATTGTATTTGTGAGCTGATTTTGGCAAATGCTGTTATCATTTCCACACATGCGAGAAAGCAAATTCCTGCACAAGCTCCTTCAACATTAACAGATTGACAAATACCTTGGTGAAAATCTAGAGGAATTAAATAAAACATATATTAAAAAAACACATACACAAAAGACATAACAATTGCATTATTCAAGTAATTAAAAAGTCCTATTTACAATCAAAGTTGCAATTAATGTATCTTCTTCATGTAGACTATGCAACATAAATTCACATAAGTATGAATTAAATGCCGTCATGTAGATCCACAATGTTTCTTGCTTTGCTATTTTTCTAAACCAAATAGTTTTTCTTCTTTTCATGCATTTTTTTAAACACTATGCTGTCTTCTCTTCTATAGTAAATTGATCCCAAATTTTAATCATTTTCCCTAACAAATTAAGAGAAGAATATTACAAATTATAAGCAATGTTATTATATTCCAGCCAACCCAATAAAGAATAATATTTGAGCATGCACAAGAACTGAGCATGCTTGAATAAGATTGTTACATTTGAATATGCACAGGCAAAGATTCTGTTGGCTACATATCACAACATTTGGCAAAGTTTTTTACTTGATGGAATAGGAATGATAATTTAATACACACGTATCACTGGTTTGGAAATATGTACCCTCAACTCTTACATTGAATCTGAGAAAAGAGGGAGAAAATTAAGCACCATGGAACACTATGAATTTTTCTCTCTCAAAGCTTTTACAGATCAATTGAATGTCGATTTTCGAGAACCAAGGATATATCCATTCATATTTTCAATAGATAATAAACAGAACAATACATTTCACATTCCCACTGCAAGAGAAAGAAAACAGGACAGCGTTCTTTGTTCTGACCGAAAAGTACTAAGTAAAAGATGTTAAATGATTTATGACTAAAACATACACTAATCAGCTAGCTAGACATTGGGAAATGCTTCAAATTAATCAAACAGTACAAATTAAGAAATAATATGATAATTTTTTTTCTTGCAAATATATGTTACCCAATATCTACAAATGTATAGAAATCAAACAGCATTATAATGTCTGATTTGGTTTCAAAAGCTATACTGTATGATGGTTGGAAAGTGCATGCTTTTTACGACAAAATGGCATCAAGTTGCTGGCAATTTCTGGGATGGCTCAGAGTGCATAGGACTAAAATTCAGTCATAGTAGTCTTAAGTTAGGGTAGCTGTTTGAAAACCATTAATCATTATATTTCACAGTAATGAAAGCAGATATTTTTCTGAAAATGTAACAAAATTTGAAGAAATTTCTAGGATGTTAAATTGAATCTCCTGTTCAAAATAGAAATGAAAATGAAGCATGAAGATTTTTCAAAGGTACAAAAAGAGTAAGAATAACTGGATCAAAATTAAAAATAATCCCTTTTTTTAACACTTTATGCTAAATTAAATAATTTAAAGGGGTGCAATGTGTGAAAAATTTTGTGTCATAGCCATAGTGTAAACTCTCAATTTCTCAAAGTAAATGGAAATATTTTCCATAAAAGCAATGCATATGCAACAAAGTAGTTAAACAATATCAACAGCAATATATAGCAATAGATATATAAGACATATATATATATATATAAACATTTAGATTCACAATTGTGAAAAACAGACATATAAATGTTATGGAACAAAAATACATGTATTTGGCAAGAAACTAATTTCTTGTTTCTTACATTTCACTAATGACAATTTATGAAAATAAGAAATTAAGGAAAATCAAACTCATCAATATAACAAAACTTTTCAAAATGAATTCCCCTTAGTATGTATCGTTAAATTAAAAAAATTAAGTGAAATCTGGAGGCTAACTTTAATCCAGACAATGTAAATAATGTAAACATTCAAGATTACAATTAAAATTATAATAATTTTTAAATCCAGTTAAGATTATTATCCACTGGCTAGTTCTACTTATTTATAAAAAAAAAAGGGATGAATGTGCCTTTGTTGGATAGAGAGGCCATCTATTTTTAATATAAATTTCTCTTCAGGCTTATTTAAGAGATTAACCAAGTAAAAAACAAATGTAAAAATTCAGAAGGTGAGAAACAACATAAAACATACACATCACAACATTAGTAAAAATTAACTGAAAAGAGAGAGACTTAAGAATAACAAAAAAATTGTTTTCCACTCTTAAATACACAAACCAGTTGGTAATTAAGACAACTAGAAAGCTAAGAAAACAAGGTATGAACTACACAATGGCTGTATTTCTCATGATAGCAAAAGGTTTCTTGCCCTATATCTTTTAGATATACTTTTATTTTTAACCCTTTTGCTTACAAGAAAATGACAGAAAAGAAAACTTTTTTTTGATTTTAAAGTGAGTACTATACAGCAGTTTCTAGAGACTGTAGAACTGCCATACAATCAGTTTGAAAAGGTAATCTTTTCATTTTGCCCACACCTCTCAGACTAAATTCTAATATGCATACTTTTTATAAAGAGGGGGAATTCACAAAACATGTAGGATGAAAGTTTGAATTGTTAAAGAAATTTCAGAAAATTGTGCCGGAGTTTAGAACAGCAAACAGTACAGTGTTGCATTCAAAATGTTTTGATTTACTCAATGCTTCCCAAACAATACTTCAAATTTTCAAAAAATCTGCATTGATTTTACACAATTTTTAAACATCATTTACAGTTCCACTTAGCGACATGAAGTGTGTCATCCTGCATAGTATTGAAAAACCTTGGCTGGAGCCATGGAGTTTGCAGACTGAAAGTTGAACTCCTTGAAACCTTATAGAGGAGCATGGCCTGTGATGTTAATGCAACAAGGAAATGCCAAAAACGACTCACCTTCGTATTGGGCATACTCATTTTATACACAGGCATTTGTTACTCAGTGAGAATGCTCCTTAAAGTTCCTCATGCAAAGTCTTTTATTCTATGTGCCCAGTTTTCAATCATCATCACACCACTTTTTTCATTTATCTGTTTTAACCTTATCTCATATCGTAGGAACGGGAGAAAACTTACCAAAACCTGCTTATTTTTATTTTTAAAATTGGATTTTTATTTTTAATTTGAGATTTTACCTTTTGTTACTGAAACTGTGTTTTTATCAACCTTTTTACCTATTTCATTATGTGTTTAATATCTTCACAAATGTTTGGTGCAGTTTAGCCAAAATTGGCCCTCAAAAAATTTATTGGCTCCCCATATACCCATACACTATCATTTTAATGAACTATATATTGTTCTGAAAGCTGTTTTATTGTTAAATACCACTTCAACTATTTATGAAAACATTGAAATATAAGTGATTTAGTCAGTGGGAAAACTTAAAATTTTTAAGTTAGTGTTCAAACCATAACTTTAGGCTGGAGTGAGTAAACTATTTTTCCAGGTGCAAGAATATCCACTTTCCAGCTTCAGTCTTTTTCTGCAACAATATGGGTGATTAGATTACTGCATGCAGAGACTGAACTTCTAATACTGTGTGCTTTTTCTAATATGTCTCATTATACTATACATGCACTTATATTTAAAAAATCATAATATCTAAATTATCTTTAGTAAAGAGTTTGTCCAACAAATAAAATGGTACCCGAATATGGTTGAACCAAAAGTATCATCACGAAAGAGACAAACACTCCCAAACTTAACAGAACAAATTATTTTATATTGGGGCTACATTAAGCCTAATAATGTTGGTCTATGTAATATCAGAATAAGACCAGAAATTTCAAAAGAAAAAAAAAAGATAAATAAGACTTTACATTTGCAGATGTCCAAATGATGTTTCAAAGGATTGTTCTTATAGAAGTAAATGTACATGAAGTGATACTTCAAATAGAAACGACCCAAAAATGATTTTAAAAATGTTAATTCTTTGTCAAGGAATAAGTCACTTAAACTGCATGTTTGCAGCTTCTCTAACTGAAGAAAAACAATGTGACAATGTATGTGTGTGTGTGGTTGTGTGGTGGAGCATAACATCTCTATTAAGTTGCTACTTTCATAGTCTACTTCCTACTTTCTGTTATATGGTCTAAGATATATGTGTGGTTTAAAGAAATAATTCTCAGTATAAAAATATTTATTTAGCATGTGAAGAATTGAAAATTAAGTGTGAAGGAGTAGGAACTGCAGAAGCCAACAGCCTATTACAATCTTACAAATTTACCTATTAATAATGTTAGTAATGTTCCTCAACTAAGATATAGTTGAGTCATATATTAAATGTAGAAGAACTGCTAGATTAAATCAGATAATAATTTTGATGTCTGATAAAGTTAATAAATTAGTCATTAAAGCATGTAAAAAGGGTAAAATGGAAATATATTTAAAATCATTGATTTGAAAAATAGCACTCAAAATGAAACAACTTCTAGTAATTATGAGATTTGGTATAACAGGATGTGATGTTAATTCTAAGTGTAAGTTTAAAATGGAAGACAGTATTGATAATGCAAATGATTTTATATGCAAAATTTGTGACATAAAAAAAAATAATTTGTGATAAACTCATCCCAATTTTGACATAAATAGAAGTTTTAAAATTCTTGAATTGCTCTATCTCAATCAGTGTGATCCTATTCAAAACTGAATCATGGTGGTGCAAATATTTCCTTTTAATATACAGTCAACTCTCAATAATTCGAAGCTGGAAGGACCAATGAATTACTAAACTTCAAAATACACGAAGAGAAGTTTTTTTCTAACACATTTAAATTTAAAACTATGTAATAAGGCAACAATTGTACATATTTTTTTAAAGTACATTTTATACAGTATTAAAAAATAAAACAGAATTTAAAAAGTCCTATATTAAAAAGAATACACTTATGTATTGAAAACAACTATTAAAAGAATATACATACTATATATAATTAATCCTTTTTTAGTTATCTTTTTGTTTTAAGGCATTCAACCAAATTTTTGTCAATAGTTTTTTCTAGAACAAATGAAACCTGTAAAATGTCTGCATCAACATGATTTTGAAGGAAAAGTTGCGTAGTTTGTTTAGTGACTCTTTAGCTTCTGACAGAGTTACCGGAGTCAACTCCTCCAATTCGTCTTCATAATTTTCTGTATTATTGTGGTCCAAAGCCACAATTTCAGTGTCAGATAGAGCTCCCCATACAGCAATGTCCATGTCAACCAACACGTAATCGCTAAACATCAAATCTTTGTTCTGGGAGAGCTTCCCAAAGGGATGGTTCAGCATTAAATTCAGTGAGTGTAGCATCCCCATCAACCAGATTCGGCAAGGGGAAGCCTGACTTTTTAAAACGGCCGTGAATTGTCAAAGAAATAACAGCTCTCCAATCCTTGTCAATCATGATCAAAGCTGTTATAATAGAAATAGTTACATTCTGCTGATTTTCGAGGTTATTCAAAACGCTTTTAATGACTTCACGCCATAAAAGTTTTAAAATTATGTATGATGCCCTGGTCAAAAGTGGCTTGAAGTTTCAATTTCAGTTTGAGGAAAAATTGAAGTTTCACATTTGATAAAGGTGGTGCGTTATGTGCACAGTACAGTTGTCTAAAAAATAAGAGAATATGTCGCTTCTCTTTTCATATCCCAGTTCAGTGAGATCAACCATTCATTAAAGAGTTCGGTGGTCATTCATGCCTTCTTGTTTGAGCAGTATTTGGTAAACAGTTAGCCCTGAAACCCGAGGTTTTGCAGATTTTCCTATGATGAGGAGTAATCTTTCGAGCCATCCATGTTTACAGCCAGTAAAATAGTTAACCTCTCCCTTGCTATGTTTTCCTCCAAGGCATTTTTCTTTTTTGAATGTAAATGTTTTTCTGGCAAACACTTGAAAAGAGTCCGGTTTTATCCGTGTTGAAAATGTTACGGGTTTGTACTCCTTTATTAGATCCGGAAAGTTTAGTTCTGCCACTTAGAACAAATGTTAATGTTGACACTCTAAGCTTTCCTCGCACATTTTTTTGAAGACTACCCCACTCCTTTTCTTAGAATTTGTAAACCATCCCTCGCTAGCCAAAAACTCGATTCCTAATTCTTTGGCGAATGCTTTAGCCTTTTCCTTCAATAAAGAGCCACCTATCGGAATATTCTGTCCCTGACACTGTCTCATCCATGAAACTAAACACTGTTCAAGACGTGGAAAATTACCTTTACTAAGCATTTTCTCACTCTACTCAAAGATGCACTTAAAATTTTCTTTATTCTTCAGGATAGTGGAGAGCAGCCTCAGTGGGATTTCAAATACTTTGGCTACATCGACCTTCCTTTCACCTTCTTCAACTGATTCTATCACCTTTTTGCTTTTCAGAAATTGTTAAGCACTTGTACTTTTTAAAAGAAGACATGTTGTTCCTTTTGCATGATAAGTCACACTGAGGTGAGGGGTAAAGTAGTGGCCCGGTTTATCGAAATTAACAGGTAGGAACGTAAAGTTGCATTCACAAGCTGTCTGCCGTAGTAGTTGCTGCCTAGCCAATCAGACTTCATCTCGCCCAAATGAAGTTGCTGATTGGCTACACGCTCAACACTTGAAGCTGACTGCCTTAGTGTGAATGCTCCTTAAATCACTACAACTTTAGTAAAATAATATTTTTAATTTAAAATTTGAATCTAAAATGAACACAAGGCGCATTAACAGTTCACACTCAGCTACGGGGGATACTTAATAGCAGGGTCAACAACTATGGCACGTGGAGCAATTTTTAGTGGCCCATTACCGCGATTTTTTTAAAAAATAATAGAATAAAGTAAATCCCTGTCTCTCCTGTCTTTGTCTCGTACATTTTATATAAAGGTTTTATTTTTCGCTTTCAATTCTCTGCCATAAAACGATTCTGTTGAATTATCTT
Source organism: Trichonephila inaurata madagascariensis (assembly GCA_019973955.1). Classification (NCBI taxonomy): domain Eukaryota; kingdom Metazoa; phylum Arthropoda; class Arachnida; order Araneae; family Nephilidae; genus Trichonephila; species Trichonephila inaurata. Next base: position 22,270 of record BMAV01021410.1, on the reverse strand, counting down.
GGGTGTAGTTTGAGTGCTTTATTTTAAAAGAAAACATCTGTTTAAATGTGACCCCATTATTTGTAATAAATACTCAACGCACAAATCAAATAGTGCAATACTTGTGGAAGCATCACCATTACGCCTGGGCGTTTCCTCTTCTGTTATATGGTCTAAGATATATGTGTGGTTTAAAGAAATAATTCTCAGTATAAAAATATTTATTTAGCATGTGAAGAATTGAAAATTAAGTGTGAAGGAGTAGGAACTGTAGAAGCCAACAGCCTATTACAATCTTACAAATTTACCTATTAATAATGTTAGTAATGTTCCTCAACTAAGATATAGTTGAGTCATATATTAAATGTAGAAGAACTGCTAGATTAAATCAGATAATAATTTTGATGTCTGATAAAGTTAATAAATTAGTCATTAAAGCATGTAAAAAGGGTAAAATGGAAATATATTTAAAATCATTGATTTGAAAAATAGCACTCAAAATGAAACAACTTCTAGTAATTATGAGATTTGGTATAACAGGATGTGATGTTAATTCTAAGTGTAAGTTTAAAATGGAAGACAGTATTGATAATGCAAATGATTTTATATGCAAAATTTGTGACATAAAAAAAAATAATTTGTGATAAACTCATCCCAATTTTGACATAAATAGAAGTTTTAAAATTCTTGAATTGCTCTATCTCAATCAGTGTGATCCTATTCAAACTGAATCATAGGTGGTGCAAATATTTCCTTTTAATATACAGTCAACTCTCAATAATTCGAAGCTGGAAGGACCAATGAATTACTAAACTTCAAAATACACGAAGAGAAGTTTTTTTCTAACACATTTAAATTTAAAACTATGTAATAAGGCAACAATTGTACATATTTTTTTTAAAGTACATTTTATACAGTATTAAAAAATAAAACAGAAGTTAAAAGTCCTATATTAAAAGAATACACTTATGTATTGAAAACAACTATTAAAAGAATATACATACTATATATAATTAATCCTTTTTTTAGTTATCTTTTTTTGTTTTAAGGCATTCAACCTAATTTTGTCAATAGATTTTTCTAGAACAAATGAAACCTGTAAAATGTCTGCATCAACATGATTTTGAAGGAAAAAGTTGCGTAGTTTGTTTAGTGACTCTTTAGCTTCTGACAGAGTTACCGGAGTCAACTCCTCCAATTCGTCTTCATAATTTTCTGTATTATTGTGGTCCAAAGCCACAATTTCAGTGTCAGATAGAGCTCCCCATACAGCAATGTCCATGTCAACCAACACGTAATCGTCAAACATCAAATCTTGTTCTGGGAGAGCTTCCCAAAGGGATGGTTCAGCATTAAATTCAGTGAGTGTAGCATCCCCATCAACCAGATTCGGCAAGGGGAAGCCTGACTTTTTAAAACGGCCTGTTGTCAAAAGAAATAACAGCTCTCAATCCTTGTCAATCATGATCAAAGCTGTTATAATAGAAATAGTTACATTCTGCTGATTTTCGAGGTTATTCAAAACGCTTTTAATGACTTCACGCCGATAAAAGTTTTAAAATTATGTATGATGCCCTGGTCGAGTGGCTGAAGTTTCGAATTTCAGTTTGGAGGGAAAAATTGAAGTTTCACATTTGATAAAGGTGGTGCGTTATTGTGCACAGTACAGTTGTCTAAAAATAAGAGAATATGTCGCTTCTCTCTTTTCATATCCCAGTTCAGTGAGATCAACCATTCATTAAAGAGTTCGGTGGTCATTCATGCCTTCTTGTTTGAGCAGTATTTGGTAGGGAACGAGTTTATGCCCTTGAAACTCCGAGGTTTTGCAGATTTTCCTATGATGAAGTGGTAATTTTTGATGCTCATCCATGTTTAAGCCAGTAAAATAGTTAACCTCTCCTTGCTATGTTTTCCTCCAAGGCATTTTTCTTTTTTGAATGTAAATGTTTTTTCTGGCAAACACTTGAAAAAGAGTCCGGTTTTATCCGTGTTGAAAATGTTACGTGGTTTGTACTCCTTTATTAGATCCGAAAGCGAGTTCTGCCACTTAGAACAAATGTTAATGTTGACACTTAAGCTTTCCTCGCACATTTTTTTGAAGACTACCCCACTCCTTTTCTTAGAATTTGTAAACCATCCCTCGCTAGCCAAAACTCGATTCCTAATTCTTTGGCTTAATGCTTAGCCTTTTCCTTCAATAAAGAGCCACCTATCGGAATATTCTGTCCCTGACACTGTCTCATCCATGAAACTAAACACTGTTCAAGACGTGGAAAATTACCTTTACTAAGCATTTTCTCACTCTACTCAAAGATGCACTTAAAATTTTCTCTTTATTCTTCAGGATAGTGGAGAGCGAGCTCAGTGGGATTTCAAATACTTTGGCTACATCGACCTTCCTTTCACCTTCTTCAACTGATTCTATCACCTTTAGCTTTTCAGAAATTGTTAAGCACTTGTACTTTTTAAAAGAAGACATGTTGTTCCTTTTGCATGATAAGTCGACACTGAGGTGAGGTGTAAAGTAGTGGCCCAAGGTTTATCGAAATTAACAGGTAGGAAACGTAAAGTTGCATTCACACCAAGGCTGTCAGCGTCGAGTGTTGAGCGTCTAGCCAATCAGACTTCATCTCGCCCGAAATGAAGTTGCTGATTGGCTACACGCTCAACACTTGAAGCTGACTGCCTTAGTGTGAATGCTCCTTAAATCACTACAACTTTAGTAAAATAATATTTTTAATTTAAAATTTGGAATCTAAAATGAACACAAGGCGTATTCACAGTTCACACTCAGCTACGGGGTATACTTAATAGCAGGGGTCAACAACTATGGCACGTGGAGCAATTTTTAGTGGCCCATTACCGCATTTTTTTTTAAAAAAATAATAGAATAAAGTTAAATCCCTGTCTCTCCTGTCTTTGTCTCGTACATTTTTATATAAAGGTTTTATTTCTCGCTTTCAATTCTCTGCCATAAAACGATTCTGTTGAATTATCTTGGATGTAGTTTGAGTGCTTTATTTTAAAGAAAAAAAACATCTGTTTAAATGTGACTCATTATTTGTAATAAATACTCAACGCACAAATCAAAATTATTGTGCAATACTTGTAAAAGGAAGCATCACTCATTACTGCACAGTGAATAAAAAAGAAAGCAGTTTTTCCTTTATCCATCTACAGCTTGGGTATCAAAGGAAAAAGAAAAAAAAACAGATGGCTTAATCAAAATTCTGCTTAGAAATACCGGGAATATACATATAATACACAAAGTAGTTATTCTATCAACATATACAATTTGGATGGAAAATAAGTTCAGTAAAAAAAACGCTTGTGGGATAATTAGGTACAGGAAGTGAATCTAACTTCATAATATTGAAGGTTCGAATTATCGAGAGTTTTATAGGATAACTTCGAATTATCACGTGTTGTAGTCTGGCCAACCACAAATTTTACTTCAAAATATTGAGAGTACCAAAACGTATGGTTTTAGTTCGAAATATCAAGAGTTTTTCTAGGGGCTGAGCATATATTTCGAATTAGCAAGAGGTTTGTATTATCGAAAGTTCGAATTATCGAGAGTCGACTGTAGGTGGTTTATACTTTTTTGTAAAAACTGAAAATGAAGTGTTGGGATATATTTTCTTAATTTAAAGCTGTTAGCTGTTGAATGAATTTTTGACCATAGATATTTAGAAATTATAGCTTGTTACAAGCACAAACACAAATGTGATTAAACATATAATAAACAAAGAGCACATACAGCATATGAATCAAACATCCAATCATCATACACAGCAAACCAATTGAGTGTAGTATAGCAGGAGTGAGTCAGATGAAGTTGAAAAATGCAAAATCGCACAGCTACTCTTCCGCCTAAAAAAATAGTTCTCTAGTTTCAACATAATAAAAGCTAAATATGAAAATTTAACTCATAAAAGCATTAAAAATCTGAGGACTGACAATGAAATAAAACTTACAAATAAGCAACCTGATACTTATCAAGCCAGTTTGGAAATACTTCATGTAAAAAAAATATTCCATAGAAAAATGAAAGAAATGGCAAAACAAAAAGAACAAACCACATTCTTCTAGAAAGGGCTAGATCAGAGTTCGGCAACCTATGGCATGTGGTACAATTCTCAGTGGCACTCTGCACTACACTACAAGTTTATCAATTTTTGAGTGGATGGTAGTTGATAAATTTTTAATGGACCTTATTTGACATGCATCTTAAGAATTATGTACATTTACCGAATTACAAAAAAAATTTGAAAGATAATTCTAAAGATTAATTTACAGCTGTTTTGTAAATTACTGAATGCCATGCTGGGGTGATAAATTTGTTTGAAGACAGGAAGTAGCATGTACTCTACTTTTCACTTTTTTAGTTCTAATATAAAAAAAAAATTTCCTTATATGAAAAATATTTTGAGTCCACAAAGAAATTGTTAAACAACTGAAACCTCAGAATTGTGTCAAATTGAAAGTCACACATTATACCCCTGATTTTGTGATATGAAAGTAGAGCAATGCAAACACTAGGGTTCTCACTAAAATATTTTTATGTATCTTTTTATTTAACTATAATGATGGGAAGTTCTTATATTTTATGTTGTCAATTATTTATCTTCATAAATATGATTAAAAATACATAATGTATATACAATTTTAATTTTTTATATTTTTGTTGAGGAAATAACATTATATGCTGTTTATTTTTATGTTAAGAAATATCTTTAAACGATGCAAAATTAATATAAAATAAAACCTTAAAACTATATTATTGACCTCTATGCATGCATTATCATGGCCCGCCACAGCTAAAAGGTTGCCAACCCCTGGGCTAGATCTTTATTGTATGAAAGTGTACTTCCATTTAAAATTTTCGGCTGAAACAACTAATTGTCATATTCACAGGTACTAAATGTAATTATGTATACACACAAAAGGAAAGAAAAAATTTCATTAGAAATTCAAACAGATAATACACCAAAATAACTTATCTTTATAAGATTAGCTATGGTGCTTACTTTCATATTCTGGGTGTAATGAAAGCAAATTTGAAGCTTTGGAAAACATGTAATGTAAGAATATGCTCACAAAAAAAGATATGGAATTGATGATAGTAAAAATTTAAAAAATGAACAAAGATTAGTGAAATTCAAAGGGACTTTAAAATGTAGTGAGTATTAGATTAAAAAAAAAAACTTAGAAACATGGAAAATTGGCTAATTTTTTAAAATATCTCCAGATAAAAAAACAGAAAAAAAAAGTACCATTTAATTCAGAAGTACATGTATTCAGTAGCAAACAAGAATGAATACTCAATTCCGTTTCAGATCAATACCATCAGGCAAGTATAAACTTAATTCCAGTTCTTGAATATTAATGCACTTAATCAAATCCTTGTTAGATTTTTGAAAAAGCTTGGTTTCCAAAAGGATATCAGCTTATTTAACTAATAATATGAAGCAAAAAATAGTCCTAAATGAAAAATTGGGAATTCACAATAAAGAATGAATTAGTTAAATAAATAAAATTTGGGAAACAGTAAACACATCCCTACAAGTCTACAAAATCAAAACCAACAAAAACTAAATGAGTGCATGATTTAAAACAAGATGACACTTGGAGAAAAACAAAATACAAGACAAATGTAGCAGTTGATTTTCAAGAAAAAATTTATAGATAGACAATTCAGAGTCATAATCTCGTCCTAAATATAGAATTTTCTCAATTATTAATTGCCCTCTCATTTAAATTAAAACTGACTGTTAAATTCTTTGATGTCTTTTATAGTGACTTAGAGGGAGAATTGTATAGATGTCATTTCCACTGGGTCAAGAGAAATTAATTAGGGATAACAAGATTGAAAGAGTATTTAAGGTTCACCACAATGAGGTAGAAACTAGTTTAAGAAAACAAAATATGCCAGGACACTTCTAAGTCAAACATAGTATTTGTAAGACAGATGTAAAATAAGAGAAACTAAGCAGGTCTACCCTTGATTAATAAATTTTCTTTCAAGTTTAAGTTTATTTTCATTAACTAGTTGTGAATTATTTTATCAAATTTTGGAGTGCTTCTTAAAAAATAAAATACTGAGTATTATTTTAAAAATAATTTACAATTTCTATATATTCCTTTTTGCAATAATTATTACAATTCATAATTTTTTTTTATTTGTTTTCAATGGGGCTGCAGAATGGAATGTTTACCATTGTAGACCTAGTACATTTCTCGGGAGTTGGTATTACTTTTTAGTGGGGCACCATATATCAATTGCCACAATGTTATTTTAATGTCAAGTTTCCACCCCCACAGGGAGCTCTTAAGGAAGTTGCAAAATTATATTGAAATTTAATTTTGTTGAAAGCACCCAAACCAAACAGGCACTCAAGGGATCTTAAGCATGCCACATAATTATACGACATGGATGCTGTCATAAATATATGTCTAATAAAACTGCATTATTGATTTACAATTTATAAATCAATAATACAGTTTTGTTAGACATACAATTAATAATCCTATCCATCGAAATTTTGATTCATTCTAAAATTAAGGACATAATTTTAACCCAATAGGGCAATACTGACATGTTATTATTTTGGCAATACTAATTTTTAAACAAAATATCAAAACTTGAATCATTTAACTGTGATCACAGATCTTATTTAATTCATAAATTAAGTAAAATAAAGAATACTTACAGTTTTATTGCCAGATTAACTATACCTGCATTGTTATATTGACAGATAAACTAAATATAAGTCATCTTCATTATTGTTTCATGAATAGCATTTACTTGAACATAAATCTATATTAAAATGAAACCTATTTAAATCGCCAACATATATTATTGCAAAATCCAGAATATTTCTTTTTAAATTTATAAATAACAAAAATTAAATAACCAAATATATATACTTTTTAAATATTAATACTAAGTTAACTACATTATATAAATAGCAATAATGCATTATTATTATAAATTATTGTTAAACAGAAAGATTTATAAATTGTGAACAATAAAAACTTTCAAATAACTGAACACAACCATATTACGTATGAATAAAATGAAAATTTTAAATAATATTTTATACATTCAATTTAAATATAATGAAACAAAAATTTATATGAAAAAAAAATTAAATATCACAAAATTAATTTAGCAAATCAATATATTTTTATGTAATCATTTTGTACAACACCTTTTTAAGAAGTTTCCTTTCCATGCACAAGTTTTATTGATACAACGTACAAAGGATTGTTTTTAACCGTCCATTAATATTGTACCTAAAGGTGAAAAAATTGAAAAGCAAATTGATTTAACAATAAGGTTACTTAAATATTATACTGCTGACGATAAGCATTGCAAAATGACTGGTGCCTAACAAAAGTCAACCATTTCTTCAGCCAACAATCCTTTGTGACATTCAAAAACAACAACTAATGCATTATTTTTTTAAGCCATACTCTAGAAGCAGTTTTTGTCAAAAATGGTTGATAATATGTAAGTACCAGCAATAACATTAGTTTAGATAACTAATCCTTAATATCCAAAGATATTAAAGAAATCTGCATTTTGAATGATCTTTCTTACAATTATAAATGTAGAAAAATATAAACATTGTTACAGTAAAATTGGAGCACTTTTTACAGAAATATAGCTATTGATTCAGTTTGTTCCTTGCAGATTGCATTGATATTACAATACATCAAATAATATATAGACATTCTGTATTATACTAAAAGATTAGAATCTATTTAATTCAGCAAAAAAATTGTTTATTTGGAACAACAAAGCAAATAAATGAGATATCTTACCATTTTAATATAAGACTGATAAAGTAAAGACTTACAATATTTTGGTACTTTCGTATTATTGCAACAATTGCCAATTCTATTAAAAACTTATCAAGTTGGTAACCTTGATTTCCTATGTGTCATACACCTTCAATTGGCATCCACGTGCTTCATTTCATATAATGTCACCAACAGGTTGTGATAATACATAAGTACCAATATTTCTTACAAAAATATATTGATTCATTTTTTTTTTACTAATTATAAATTATGCATCTAAATGATTAATACATTCAACTGAAACAAAAAAAAATTTGGGTAATTTTTAAAACATATAACCTTTAATATTTTTATAAATTATTCAGCCTTCTTTTTACTGTTTAGGCAGATATTTTTTAATAATTAATTAAGTTTATTGTACTAAATTGGGACACATAATAAAAATCAAAGTAATTATTTAATGGAAGCTCTTGAAATGAATATAATTTACACACACAAACACTATACAGATAACAATTTTCTAGATTATACATGATACATCATCAGGGACGTCTTAAAGCATGGGTGAACTGGGCCCAGGCCAGAGCCTCGGCTACAATAAGGGCCTTGTCTCGGTCTTAATAAGATCATGATTTGATTAATTTCAACAACCAAATGTTTTTTCTGGTTATATTCTCCAAAAAACTAGGAATTTCGAACATATGGCAACTGGTTACAAGTGATAACCATCTTCTATGACCTACCACCATACACTATCATTACTCATTCAATCAAAAGGTAGCAGCCGGTCAAAACGGTTTATGCGATTGTAAGTCATGCACATTTGTTTGTACAAGTATTTGGTACAAGTAACTATGTACTGTCTACTCTTAAGGGTCATAGGTAAGGCCTACATTTCTGTAAGGGCCTCAAGAAGTCTTAAGATGTCCTGTACATTATAAATAATTTATAAGAATAAAATGCAAGATAAGGCTTTTTATACATAGTTTATTAATAAGAATTATAATTTATATATTCATAAAAAACACCTCCAATAATTCCATTTTATCTTACTAATAGAAGAATTTTTTTTAAGTGTTTAAATTAATAAATATGTTAGGAAAAAAAAGAGCTTGAGAAAAATTCAAAACCTGTATAAATGTGTTTATATTAAAGTCATAAAAAAATCAGAAAATTTATATACATTCAAAACCATAGCCAAAAATTAAAAAAATTATCCTTTGAAGATATTTTAAGTAGTAATTCACTTTAACAAAGTGAAAACAATTACAAACCCCTTAGTATTTTGTGCGTTTGTGATATATATATATATTTTATAAAAACACTTTTGTAAACCGTTTATGTTCAAGTGTAGTATGGGGAGGGGGCACTTGGCGCAGTCCTTTTTTTTGTGACTAAAACCAGTCGCCAAGGTACTTTTTCGGAATTATTTATTATTTATTTTAGAATGAATTCGATATCTCACCATGACATTTAGAAAAAATACGCCAAATCCGAAGAAAAATCGCTAAATTCAAAGTGGCCCCTCCTATACTACACTTGAACCACAGTGTATTCAGCCCATATTTTAAGTAAAACTACATTACATATTCCGGCGAAATTACTTGAGTAAAGGTAGCGGATATGGAAAATCCTTGAAACGAAATTTTCAAACATCTATTTTCATTAATTGATTGATTGATTGACAAGTAATAGGGGACGTAAAACAATGCCAAACCCTTTTCTGAAGAATCTCGAGTACGGAAAAATTACATAACCATCCCTAAATCTGTGGATGACAGAATTTCTTGCTATCCAAGAAAATATTGCTATTCTTACTATATAGTTTGTTTGACTATCAAACTCATAAATAATTCACAATGAGAAATGATCAGGAAATTAAAAAAAAAAAAAAACTGAAACAACCCACACAAAAAACATGCTATCTACAGATATGCCTTAAATTTTTTTTACACGAAATTCATTTATAGAGCATTTTAATATATTTATTTTTAGATTAATAAATAAATTAGACCATCAGTTAATTTATTACTAACATAAAATCACTATTTTGACAAAATTTGCGCAAATTCTGGCTTTTTTTCCTCCTTTTTTTTCAAATTTTGAGGCAAAAATTATTTTTAAATAGACTTGAATGATTTTTTTGTTTGATTTAAAATTTCATGATCAACTTTACATCATTCATTCCTTTTGGGGTGGCTATGTTTTGAAAAAAGTCGAAATAGCCGATGGGAGCTAGTAACACCCTCTGGTGGGAGATTTGAACCCATGGTCAACTAAGAAAATATGACAGATTTTTGCATTTACACTCTTCCAGTTTAATAGTTTTATCAGTCGTCGAATTACGGAAACACAAAAAGTATAGACAGTTTAATAAAAATATTTTAATCCTTAAAATGTGATAAAATTTCAAAATTAAAAACATATTTTCTGTGGACAATTGAAAAAAAAAATCCTTTTACAACATTGATTTTCAATTATTTTAGCGGTTTATTAAGAAATACAAAAATGAAAAATTTTTGGAAGTTTTCCTCAAAAGAAAAAAAGAAAATGCAAAATTTAAAGAAAAAAATATTTCACGCTTATTTGCTTATTTTAGCAAAAATTATTTTATTTTAAAGTAGAAACTTAACGAAAAAAAAAATTAAATTACAAGACACATTTTTGATGCACATGAACAGAATTTGACAGCACAAAAAGTTGTGAATTTTCTTCAAAATAATGTCGAGTTGGATGTAAAAGGCATAGAAATCGAATTTCGCAAAGATTTACAAAAATTAAGAATTTCAGCTTTCTGATTCCTCTTGCAAATCATAATGCAATATCTCTAAAGATGGATAATCCTATCACCAGGGGCATCGCTACCGCCGTACCAATGATACGGGGCCCCCAAGCTACAGGGGCTCTAAAATGTACAAGAATAAATCGTAAAATGTTGACAGCCCACCAAAAAGGGGCTCCAATGAATTTTGATACGGGTCTACTCAAGACTATCCACGCCAGTGCCTATCACTCGAGGTGTATACACTCAATTGATTATTCTCTCAATTCAACTGATATCCGAATGTGGGCTTTCTCTGTTTAGTAGGATATTTAATTTGTCCACCCTTACGCATATCTATAGATGAGGAGTGAAAATTACTTTAACGTTACATTCTAAAGTAACACGTGGGCTATTGGCGATGGATTTCGTATTTAGAACCTTGGTCAAGTGACGAGGATAATACCGGAGCTGGCACCCCCTCTCCAAACAACCACACCAACGAGGGGACATTGAGCCTCGATAGATTTAACATGCATCGGCCTTCTCTACACGGCGGGATTTAGTGGCACCAAGAGTCGAATCCGCGACACTTCTACCACGAGTTCGTGACCGTAACCACTGGGCATCTGTGGCCACATGTATCTATATAATTAATGGCAAAGCAATGCATAGAAATCTCCATGTATAAACCGAACATTTTCGAAAATTTATTGAAGCTTAAGTACTACAAAGATCAGCTCATATGCCAGCCCGTTTGTCTTGGGAGGTTTTATTTTATTCGCCTATTTATTTTTTTGTTCATCTTAAAACATTTGTCGGTAGCCAAACGCAAGCGATTTTAATCTTAACTTTTGATATCATTTCGGATGCATTCTTTATTTTAAAAAAAAGAACAGAAATTTTTTAAAGCTCGTGTCACAGTATTCAAATTTCTGAATATTCCTTTCAATTCACGCTTATTGGGATATTTGTGTGTATAATCATGCAAACGAGTTTTTCTTCTTCAGCTTGAAACGTAAGACAACGATTACGAGCAGCATTTTTTTGCCACATCCTCTAGTTCAAGATTGGTTTATTCTCGAATTTGTTTCTCATCTACAAAAAATGCCGAACAGCTGTACTGTCAGAAGAATTTTCAGCAAACTCAGTTAAAAAATCAACCGTATAAAAATTTATTTTCCAGTTAATTTTAATTTTAAAAGTACAAAAATGTCCCAGAGAAAATAACAGAAGCACAGAAAATGTACAAAATAATGAGTGAATAAGAAAACATGTGCTAGCCTCAGATGTGTGAGATTATCAGAAATGAAGCTATCGTCACACAGGTGCTTTGCTTCACTGCAATTTGAGAAGAAATATATTTTTCCCGTTTTTACTTGCATGACAACATTTTCACTCTCACACTGTGAAAATTATGGAATTGTACCATCTCCCCCTTCCAATTCGGCTTGTATATGGGTCTTCGAATTTTGGTTAATTTTTGAAGAAAAATACGTTTTTGGTAGATATTCGGAAATGAATGGGTGATAGCTATATTTACGCCACACTATAAAGCTGCACGAGGGCTGCATGCGATGTACCTCAAAATTTTAACCCATGATCATGTGACGAGGATGACGCCTGAGCTGCCACCCCATCTCCTAATTTCCAACCACACTAACGGGAGGCCGTTATATCTTTACAGATTTAACGCGATCGGCCCTGCTACACCGTGAATCTTCAGTGGCACTAGGCTCGAACTCATGTACGCCAACCACGTGTCCGTGACCATGACCACTAGGTTACGGCAGCCATCTCATTCGGATATATACGGTATACATATAAATGCATGTATGCGTATATGTATATATCTTTATATACATGCATGTGGTTTATATGTATGTATATATGTATGTATACATGTATGTATGTAATGTATAAATGTTATAATGAGTAATGTAAGCATTAAAAAAAAATAAGATGAGAAACATTTTTTTAAAAAAACCTGAGTGTTTTTGTTTTCTCCACAAAAAAAAAAAAAAAAGCTTTAAAAAAAAATATTTGTAAGTTCAGTAGTTACCACTAGTTTACGGCAGCCATCTCATTCGGATATATACGGTATACATATAAATGCATGTATGCGTATATGTATATATCTTTATATACATGCATGTGGTTTATATGTATGTATATATGTATGTATACATGTATGTATGTAATGTATGAATGTTATAATGAGTAATGTAAGCATTAAAAAAAAATAAGATGAGAAACATTTTTTTAAAAAAACTGAGTGTTTTTGTTTTCTCCACAAAAAAAAAAAAAAAAAAAAGCTTTAAAAAAAAATATTTGTAAGTTCAGTAGTTATTCCTTCTTTCCTACTTCAGTACTATTTCCTACTTACGTCCTGCCCCCGTAGGACGAAATCCTTTTCAAACGCATTCGCCCCGGATTCTTCCTTACATCCCCAAACCTGTTTCCCCATTGAATGGGGAGATTTGTGCAGATGTTTCATCTTGTAAATCAGTTTCTCTTGCACCTTCATTCTTGTGTAGGGGAAAGTTATAGTACTCTCCGGTGCGGCTCTTTGTGACCTTCTTTATTCTCTTTCTTTCTCTGAAATATTATCACAGAATTATATCTCCATGCTTTGGGCAAATATCAGATGTTTAAATGGATCTTATATCATTTATGAGGATTATTTCACTAAAGAAACAACAGATGGCGCCATCTCAGTTTAGAGCGGCGAATAACACAAATTGAATTTTCTGTCGGACTTAGAAATGTGTTCAAGTCGAATTTTTCGCGTTCTTTTTTTTTTCAATCACATCCACATCACTAAATTACTATCGCTCGCGTAAGAAGTAGGAAATAAGACATCATAAAATTTGTAAAATATACATTTCATGGACACAAGAAAAATTTGCAAAAAATTTCGCACATTTATTTTTAATTTTTATGACTTACTGCTGGCACATGGGCTGAAGTAGATTGTTAATTTTTTGAAAAACTACTTTTTCATTTCGATTTTTGATTGGACAATTGTTTTCGGCTCACCGTTCGTCTTTCATTTCTAGAGCACCTTGCTTGATCTTTTAGCGATTGTCCCTTAACATTGTCAGGGTTCATTTCCGATCGAATCTTTCTTCATTGGCAACAATACATTTGTGGTATTTATTCATACACATCATAGCAAGCGAAGCAGGTAGGTAACAGGTACTGCATATCCACTGATTGCCATAAAAATTTGCGCACCAGGAAAGAGTTGTCAGAATAAAGCGCAATTTTACATACATAAATATAACGCTGATGAAAGTAAGTGAATACAAAATCAAAACAAAATTTTCAATAATTGCAGAAAAAAATCACGAATGAAAGGAGGTTTTAATACCCTGTTGGACCACTAGCATGAATGTATGATGTGGTAGGTCGGGCATTGAGGTATAAAAGTCCCGTATTATGTCTTGCGATATCTCGTTCCACAGTTGCTGTAAACGGGCCTTTAGGTATCCCACTACTTGCGACAATTGATTTTTTTTAAATAAAGAGATATGAAGATTTTGTTGTGGTTTTTAGATTTATTTAGTACATTTTAAGAAAAAAAGGCTAAAATAAAGAGGAGATAAATAAATTATTACTACTAAAAGGAGAAAAAATGGGTAAAAATTGACAAAAAATTACATAAACGGGCCCGCTCTGTACAAATAGTAAATGAAAAAATTCTCAATTTTTCAATTTTGATGTATTACTTTGCTATTCCTTTTTGAAATGACCTTCAGGATAATAGATATTTTAATTTTTACAAAAACTGGATCACTTTATATCAGCTATTATACGAAATTGCTTAAAAAAGCAGGGATTATATTCACACAAAGAAGTGTAGATTTTGTTATACAACGGTGATTGAGATAAATCTGAAGGTCTTCACTTCTAATGTTATACAGAACATGCACAAAACATATTAGCAAATTATTTAAAGAAAATTTGAGCTGTCGCTGTCCCCGTTTGAGCTTTTCGAAAAAAACACATTTCGAGTAAACCGCATTTTAAAGTTTGACATCTTATGTAAAGTTATGGCATCTATTTTTATTAAAAATCTTGTAGTTTTTGTGCTAGTGAATGGAAAATAAAAACCTTGGTATTTTTATAAAAAGCTGATAGTATGGCCTATAAAATACAATCATAAAAAAATTTGTCAATTTTTTTAAAAAACCCCATGATTTAGGGTAGTCGGATAGGTTAATTCGACCCAACTCGTAGGCTGTCCACTTAAATGACCAAGATATACGCAATCGGTGACAGATCTGGGAATCGTGTAGACTAGGGAATGATGGAGGAAATCCAGTGAAACCCTTGCTGTGTGTCGTCCAGTTGAAAAGTGATTCCTCAGAACCCTACCACACATGTAGATCACGAACTTACCTTTGGGCTGTCGTGGATCAACATTAGCGATGACCGTGTGTCGTATGCAATGACATGCCACACCACGACACCAGTTTTGGGAGCCTCTGTACAGCGAAGGCAGGATTGAGGCCTCCACACACGATTGCAACCCAACTAAATCTGGATTCGTCGCTGAAGTACAAGTGACTCCCTTCGAACACGACTCGACTCCAGACGGATGCGATGGTGAGTGTCCAAGAACGCTTTGCGATGGCACGGTGGTCCGTTCTGAAAGTGCTGACCGTGTATGGAGGGTGGACAATGAGACCGTTAGCGCTATAGGAGTGAGTCGTATGAGGTGACGCTCTTCTAGCCCAGACACGTCAAACTCATACGATATTACGGGCCGCAGGGTCTATTTTATAATAAGTTAGGGGTCGCATGTTTTCATTCTTCAAAAAATCAATAAAATACGATTTTTATAGTGTATTATGCATTCATTAGACTCAATGTATTTTATACTACATTTACGTAGTCATTTTATATTTCGTGTTATTTTTTAAACCTTAACTGCAAATATTTTACATTCCATATTTTAAAAAAATTATAGTAAGAAATTCAATTTAACAATTCTTTTTAGAAGATATTTGACATCGTTTTCTTCACAAAGGAAGTCATCAAGATTTTATTGAAAGTATTGAGCTGATGCAATTTTTAAAATCGATGATAAATGTTGATTGGTTAATCTTGACCTTTCTGAATCGTAGCTAATTTTCAGTAAATAAAATATTTGTCCGCATAAATAAGGGATTCCAAACGTGATTATTGTTCACAAAACAAATGATAAATTTTGGGAAACCTATTTACTCTCTTAGAAATATGTATAAAAATCTAAAATTCCAACTTTCATAGATCTTTGCTTCAACAAAAAATCCCATTAGATTTCAATTAAGTTCATTTGTAAGCTTTTATCAACAATTTTTTAATATCGATAGATAGAGATCAGGTAAAAGTGTGAAATTATAACTGACAGCTTTTAAAATCAGAAAAAATCTTCGATCTACAATTCCGTTTCTAACAATTTAATTTAGAGAGCATATTCAGTAAATTTTAATTTATTGGATTTAATCAATAGATATTGACACACAGCTTTCGAAGTGAGACAAGTTTCCTTTTTCTTTTATTTTTGCCAAAGTAATAAGTTTTAATAGTAGCAAATGTGGAATTGTAACACAACATGATTTTTGTTTTAAAGTTTAAAATTAAGTTGATTATGATATAAATGTGTGGGAATCCAACCGAAATCTTCCAAAAAGATTGGATTCTTCAGATAGCGGGGTTTTTATGGCGTGGTGTCTAGGGGTTTTAGGGTGTGTTAGTTAATTTCGAAATAAAATAGACAAAATAGTTCGAAAGCTAGTTGAAAACTAAACAATTTATTAAGAATTATAGGGAGTATTTACATGGGGAATATTGCAAAAGAATAGGAAAGTTAGATAAACATATTTCGGGAAAAATAGGAAAGTAGATCACATTACTTTAAGGGAGGCAATTGAGATAAATAGAATTCATTATGGTGGTATTAAGACTTACCGCCTGGCGCGGGCGAATGATGAACCGTTATGGTATATTAAGATTTACCGCCTGGCGCGGGCGAAAGTGAGCTGACGCGCGAAACACGACTTCTCTCGACGAATGTTAGTGGGCTCTCGCGAAAAAAAGGTTCTGTCGGCGTTTTTTTAAAAAGGACGCTAGATGGCGTTGATGTGGAATACTGTTTTGATTAGAATTGCCGACCTCGGTAAATGTGATATGATCTAACTTCTTACAAATGGAATATCCTACATAAATTATAATATCAACTGAATTAAGAGGACTTGTAATATAAATTGAGAAATCCAGGTCCTTTATCCATTGTCCATCTTTTAACTCAGCACATTCATAATTTTTGTTTCCCAGAAGTTTGTAATTTCGTCCACACAGCAATTTGAAGAATAGTCTTAACACTTTGCGATTTGAAAGCCATTGAACTCAGCGGTAAATCAGCGATAGTCAGTGAAAGCCATGGTAGATCAGCGATACACAACCTGCGGCCTACGGGCCATGTGTGGCCCACCGAGCCTTTTGAAGTAGCCCAGACATGACCCATTGCTCTGAGAAAAATTCACTTATTTAAGAACATTGTATTAAAAATTTGGTGGGAAATTCTTTGTCAAGAAATCCAATCTATCACTTTTGCTTTTTACTGTCGGTGTTGTACGGGTACGAATTGATATTCTTTTTCTGTTTTGAACGGTTACTGATTGTGACAACAGACAGCAACAATTTTACGGGTGGAGCTAATTTTTAACAATCTTTCATACCTTGCGAGCGAAAAATATTCGAAAAAAATATATCGTTTCAAGACGATTGGGAGGTCGACTAAAACCGGCCTCACTCCGTGATCTTATACTGGAAATAAGGGAAATCTTTTTGACAATTAATACCACTTCCTCAACAACTCTATTTTCAGGCTTTAGATGGAGGGAGATTGCGAGTCGCCCTCCCCAGAGCGTCTCAGGCAGAGGTATGAGGTCTGTCTGACCAATCCATCCGGAGAAAATGTGGCCCCAGGTTATCATCCATTAAAATAAAATCAGGCCCAAATACACCGGTGAGCATTAGGCTCCGAGATCTCCTCTTTCAAAGACATGGAGGTGTTTGTGGTCATTCAACGACCTGACCATCAGCGTTGGTAGTGGTCGATGTGGAGGGCAGGTTGTGGATCCCTTGTTCTCTCCATATGAAAGTACAGCTAGAATCACTGGGTATTGGCTGAACCTGTACTCATCAGGGAAAAGAATGATCCTTGCTCCAATCTATGATCTGTGCACAATTTTCAACGGACTCTTCTCTTCTCAGAACTGAGAAGGCCACAAACAAGCGGTGTTTTCTCGCAAATAGCCCTCCAACATGAAGTTTTCTCGAAACAGTCACCCTTGAAACTCGGGTTCCTGTGGCTGCATACAACTCACGAGAGAGCTGAGAAGCTGTAATATCTGTTATGTTGCGCTATAATTGACAAATGGCGATTTTCTCTGGTCATCGTGGCTCTTAGACGACCTCGCAAAGGCTTTATCTCGATGGACCCGATATCCTAAAAGTGATTCCATAAATTGAACAAGACGCTGGGTAGTAAATTGAATTCTCTAAAAAATTGGATTAGAAGGCTGTCTAGCTTCTAGCCTGTCCACAAATCGCTCCTTATACTATGATGTAAATATTAATGGTTATTCTTGTTTTTAAACTTTTAATTATAATTTAACCAATTGGTGCTTAAAAACACTAAGAAATTCGACGAGATGTACTGGGGAACGAAATGTGGATTCTGGCACACACACACGCGTGGTTATAAATCCTGTTACTTAACTATCAATGTCCACACACATGTACAATGCATACATATTCGACACACAGCCTATGCCTCTTTGTTTCAAAGCAGAATTTTTACATTGGGTTCAAATCTTTTCATGAAATTCGACGAAATATGCAAATTCTTTTCATTTTGAACACCAGTGTTATATAAAGACAAATTTCGAAAAATATACAAAACTCTTACCACCATTTAATTTATACGTTGCTGGCCACCGTAAATGCAACATCCTAAAGGAAGCATGCAAATAACGTGAAATTTATAGCATGCATTAGCCAAGGTGAGATATGCAAATGATTATAATTTCAGCGCAGACACACATCACGAGCGCCCGTGGCGCCATCTCAAAGCGCTATTTAAAGCTTGGAGATTTCGACGATTTCAAGTTCGGCAATTGTGTTTTTCTTGCGGTTTTTTCAAAACACGATCAATTATGTCTCGTAGAAAACAGCGATCAGCTTTTGATCAAGTATCCGAGTTCGACAAAGGAAGGATAGTGGCCTACCGAGTTTGTGATTAACTTTCAGGGAAATCGGCAGTCGTGTTGAACGAAACCAAACAACTGTAATGTGGCTATGTGACCGTTGGATGCAGGAGGGTACGACAGACCGACGTGGTCGATCGCATCCACCTCAGTGCACCACTTCACGCGAGGACAGGCAAATTGTGCTCATGGCAATGTAACGTCGTCAGTCATTCGTACACAAAAAAAATTTGTTACAGCCTCATTTTAAAAAATTTAATTAGAATTTAATAGCTTCAAAACATATTCATTAAATAGGCCAAGGCCGGGCGGACAGTCTTTATCACTCGAGGTCAGTCCCTAGCTTTTCCGGGCTCCAGTTTACTCCATGGCTCTATCTCTCCCAGTTTCTCTCTCCGTCCAAGTCGCTTCAGGTTTTCTCTTCTCGTCCGTTCGTCTCTCTTCCTCGTCCGTTTCTTTCTCTCTCTATCAAGTCTTTCAAAATTCACCCCTTTTAAACACCAGGGGCGGGTCCACCACACGCCCCTCGTTTTCCTCATTGGCAGGTCAAAAAAGAAAAGGGTCTGCCCTCGTCTTCCTCATTGGCAGGTCAAAGAAAAGGTCTGTCCTCGTCCCGGCCACCTTTCGTCTCTCATTTAGCCGGCAAACACAAACACATTCCCCGTCCGTCTGGAATCCAAGGGCGCCATAACTCATCCATTCATTCACACTGGCTACAGCCCCACTCTCAGTGCATCGACTTCTATTCTAACTCATAAAGGAATGCCTATTGACACCGGCATTCCTTAGCCATTGTAGATTCCAGACCAGATGTCTGCGCTTGTCCGAGGCCAGTCAACAAACAATGACCCCATGGCCACCTGCACCTGTCATCCAACATCTGTTTGGGGATGAATGGAAGGGTGATTTCAGATGAATTGACGGGTGGGGTTCACATAAATTGAAGACGTCACAGCAATGACGGATCGCTCTGTAACGCATCATTCAGTGTCTGCGTGTAAAATTCGACGCCGTTTAAAGCAGAGTGGTCTGTCCTCAAGACGTCCATTGCTTGGTCTACCCTTGACGTAGAACCACAGACGTCTCCGCCACAAATGGTGCGATGAAAGAAGGATGTGGGCGGCAGAATGGAATGAAGTTGTCTTTACCGATGAGTCACGCATCTGTCTGCAATACCACGATGGTCGGATTCGAGTCTGGAAACACCGTGGGGACAGTTATACACCACCAGGACAGTTATACACGTTATACACCACCACACTGGTCCTGCACCGGGTATTATGTTACGGAGTGGTATTGGATATCACTCTCGCACTCCTCTAGTACGCATTGCCGGTACTTTAAACAGCCAGCGCAACATCTCCGAGGTGTTGGAGCCAGTTGTCCTTCCTTACTTTCAGGGCTTGGCAACAGCGATATTTCAACAGAATAATGCGCGACCACACGTGACACGCATTGTCCAAAATTTCTTCGTTAATCACCAGATTGAATTGCTTCTCTGACCCGCTCGCTCTCCGGATCTTGCACCGATAGAAAACATGTGGTCCATGGTTGCTCAACGATTGACCCAGATTACTCCCCCAGTTGCCACACCAGATCAACTTTGGCAACGTGTGGAAGCTGCTTGGTCTGCTGTACCCCAAGAACACATCCAAAGTCTCTTTGAATCAATGCCGAGGCGTGTGGCAGCGGTGATCTCAAACAATGCCGGCTACTGATTCTGGCAGGAACCACACTTCACAGAAGTCTATAAATTTAATTATTTGATACTTGGTCAACATGTTATCTACAAAATAAATTTTGTTGTGCTATCTCTTGTCTTTCTTGGTGTTGCATTTACAGTGGCCAGCAGTGTAGTACAAGCAATAATAGAAATTGAGATACAATTGAAGACTAATAATATTAAAAATATAAGAATAAAAAATTAATAGCGTAGTCATACGTTCTATATAATTACAATAGGACCTTCATATAACGAAGTCTCTAAATCCCGCAAAAAACTTTGTTATATGAAAATTCGTTATATAGAGGTTTATCTTTTAATATACTTTATAAACCACATAAACAAATTTTGAATCCATAAACACTATATATTTAAAAAAGTAATTATTCACACGATTTTTTAAAATTAATATATGTTTATTTTATATACCTTACCCATCAAAAGAAAGAAAGAAAACTGCAAAGAAAACAAGAAATAATAATGTCGAAGAATTCACTATATTTTCAATATTAAGAAAGTAATTTTATATTAAAATTAAGGAATTTTAGAGCACTTTATAATTTAAAGCATACAAGTAACATCAAACATACATTACTTTATAATTAGAACACGCATACACGGGACAACTCCAATGAGGGTGAAAGAGGATATCGAAGTTGTTTCTAGTGAACTGGGCATTGGGGGTTACACGTTGCACTTCTTGGATGAAACGTCTAGAACTCTGTTGCTCTCGGCGAGTTAGGATCTAATAAAACCAGTTTAAGATTTATGACCACCCTAAAATGTGTTAAAGACAGAATAACTTGAATTTTTTTCAGAAATACTTTTAAAAAAGGGAGAACAAAAACTGAATCACAAAAGAAAAAGTTCGTTATACAGAAAATGCACTTGGCTATAGAGATTATTTTACGAAGAAAATCGTGAAATTTTCAAGGTTCCAGGAAAAAGTGCGCTACATAGGAAAATTCGCAATATAGAGATTCGACTGTATATCCTACATAAATTTTTTAACATTATTAATTTTGACGCTAATTTTACAGTTAAAGAATTTTTACGTCACATGAACTTAAGAATAAGATTCCAATAAAATGAAATATGAACAGTGATATTCCGAAAAGGAAATGTTAAAGGTAAAAGCATCCATTTTATCAAAAATATAATTATTTAACTTATAATCCAAAATGCCCAAAGTTGTATCCAGGTGATTTGTGGCAAATAATGTTAAAGATTATTTTTAAATTAAATAAGATTTAAGCAATTCAAAGAAAAAGTGATATTAGAAATACGTTCACTATCATTATTAAAAACTATCAAGTAATTAATTTATTTAAAAATGTCAATGCCATTGTAAAGGAAAAACTTTTTTTAAATTATAAAAAAAATTTATAGGTAAAATATTGCTAGCAGATGATCCCCTGAGAGGAAAGCCTATCATTCGTTTATCAGATTGTCATTAAAATTAAAGTATTTTTCCTTAGCAATTGAATTAATAAGTGTGTTAAGGATTTGCGTATAACTTCATATCATAGTTTCCACATAACTCTTTTTAATAAAACCTTAAACATCCTAACAGCCTATTGAGTTAAAAAGATTCTCGAACCCATAGCTGTGTTTAGTTGCATCTATCTTTTGAAATGTAAGATATATAATTCAAAAAGTAGATGCAACTAAAAGTTTTGCAATATTTAAATTTAGAATCAGTACGCTTTAATCTTTAACATGCTACTTCTAGAGTCT
>BMAV01021409.1:0-24257 GCA_019973955.1 Trichonephila inaurata madagascariensis | reverse complement strand
ATAGTTATAATTAAAACTTTCTCGATCAATCTACTCTTTATATAGTTACAAAAGTCATTTTACTTGAACTTAAAATTAACTTTAATTCTAAGCTTTAATTTAAATGAATTCTTAGTCAAATAGATAAGAAACAGAAGCAAAAGTTTCTAATGAAATTCTTAACAAAAGATTAAATATTGTTTTCTTTTACTAATCATATTATATCATACCTTGTAAATGGCTTTTATAACGAGGGATTACTATTTTTATCCTTAGAATAAAATAGTTCATTCAACAAAAGGAATCCATAAATTAAATGTCTAGACTCTTCAATTCATTAAAATTCTCGACGTTTTCTCTAATTAAATTTCCTTTTCTTCAAACTACTTAAGACGAACAGAAGCCTAAGAATGACAACTTTAAAATATTGTTACGAATTTTGCATAATTAATGTTCAATTTCATCTTAAAGTAGTGTAAATAATTTATATCTATATGTTTTATACGTTAATATTGCATTCTTTTGTATTTATTTTACAATACAAAAAAATTAATATTCGCAAGCAACATCGTCTCGTATATTATAATGCAATTTCAAAGGAAACTTGGCAAAATATTGGTGTACAACAAGTTGGCTTTTTTGGTAAATTTGGGGGACTAAAAATTTTTTTTTGACCACGCCCAAATGGATTTTTGGGGAAATCACTGGAGAAATTTATAACCCCCCCGATCTATGAAAAAAAATTTTTTTTCAAAAGGTTGGACGACAGCGGCATAGATTATAAGTAGCAGTCGCTTGCTTTAACTGTTGATGTGCTGACTTGTCTACAGACCAGAGAATGCTTGCGAAGAAATTATACTCTGCGTACTTGTGTTTTTATACACCGATAGTTGTGTATAAACGTTAGAAAGTGTGAAAACCTACTGGGAGTTTTTAAGTGATGGGAGGACGAGTTCTGGTTCCTGAGATACAATTTTTTTTTAGCATCTCCCTTTTTACGGGAAACAGGTATAAAAAAATGGGTTCGTTCCCAGTTTTTGCACTCTGGGTTTACAAGGTTGTGTTCTTACGCGGACTTGGGTATCCGTTGGGCAAATCAGGTGGTGTTTTGGGGTTAATAAATTCGCGTATTCTTTCGGTTAAATGCGGGCCCTTCAAACACTTGCACGCTATTTCCGGGCTTTTTTGCCTTTTCTTAGATTACTTGCCCGCACCACCGCCCTCTCAGGTCTCCCACTTCGCCCCCTTCTCCTCAGATAAAGTACCGTTTTACTTTTTTTGAATGAAATTTCAGTATCCGTTTTTCTAAATAAAATTTTTACCGCTTTACGACCAGACTTTGATTTTAGTTGAGTCATTCCCCTGGTTTTTAAACCCCTGATCCTAGGGAAATTGGATCATAACAATTTTGTACTGTATCATGCATTTTAAAAATTGTTTTCTAAAAAAATTTTCATCGCTCTTGCTGAAGGATTTTGCACTTTGAGACTGATTGCATAAAATTCTCGAACCTTTACTTAATATTTAAAGAATAATATAAATAGAGAATTTCAAAAACTGAGAAGTATTACAGTTTATATTTTTACAGGTGACACATAGTTTTCCATCGTAAAAATATTTTATTAGTAAAATTTGAAACATTAATATTCAGTACAGTAATACTTATCTCCACTCAATAACGCAACATATCAAGATGGCTAAGGCTCTCTGTGCCCATCTCAGTCTTCCTGACCTTGGACACAGAGGTGCATGAACAGATGTTCGGTTAGGCTGTGAGGTCTCTAGTGTTAAGTTCTCAAACAAGTTTTTTACTCATTTATCAACCGAAGGGTCGAAAGGTCGAAGCTTAAGTCGACCCTGCCCAGCCGTGGTTTAAACTAAAGACTTGTGGCGTGGAAACGCGGTGCGCTACAACTCAGTCACTGGTACAATAATATTATTAAATAATTATAAGGGTTCTTTTTAGTAAGGGTATAAAATTACAGAATTGTTCTGAGCTGTTGTATTCAGGAATATTACATTTTTGGAATTTCAAATTTCTTATTCGCAATGGCATTCAGTGCATCTGGTAGGAGTTTTCAACATTAACTTATTGTACATTTTTGTTTTCCTACAAAATGTTTTTCCTTCCATTGCATCAGCTAAATAACACACAACTTTTCATAAAAATTCTTCACTGAATTTTATATAACAGTGATGAAAATTGTGTTAAATATTCAAAAGCAATGCTTTTATACTGTTGATATAAGATTATATTTTTAATGTTCATTTATACACAGTTTAACGTGATACGTTTGCATCTATAAGACAATTAATTACCTTGTAAATACTTGGATAGAATTTAAAAAATATTTTAATTTTGTTTCCTTTTTATGTACACAAGGATATACAAAAACATATTTAAAATAATAAAATTTTTTAATAGTAAATCTTTTGATATAAAGTAGCATAAAAATTCAAATTTTAATTAATTGTTTCAAAAATCTAAAATTTATTTATATATCTTTAAAAAAGTTAATTATACCGTTTCTAAACTAGACTTGTTATGAATCAAAGCACTCTTCAAGGGGATTAATGAATAATTCTTTGCATTTTAAGCTATTAACCTTTAGAGGACGGCTGGTCGATAGTGCCACCAAAAAGAACAGCTCCTTAAAGGACGGCGCTGGTCGGAGTAGCGACCAAGCTCTCCTTCCACAACAGCGTTCGGGTAACCGTGGTGTCAATTAGAATCCAGAAACGTCAATCACTTGACCGGTCTCTTTTGTATTCAGAGGGGGCGGGGGAAGAATTCTCTCTTTCCACTTACCTAGAATTCCCTCTTTTTCCCTCTTATGCCAGTTCCTCACTAGCAGATTTATCTTTACAGAGTTTTTGTTTTTTTTGTAAGGGGTTTTTGTTTCACCTTTTTTTACTTATTCATCTCTAAATTCTATTTCATTATATTAATAGAAAATAATTTAATAATTGTTTTCAAAAGGCCCACCTAATTAAATCGTTTTTTTAAATTTACATATTTCTAAAACTGTTCCCTTTTTTTCAATTAGAAAATGTTTATTATTTTGATTTGTTTACATTCTACGCATACGTACTAAAAAAAAAAATCTATAAAACCCTCCCCTAATACACCTTTTTTTAAATAAATTTGTTATAATAAATAACTTTTTTCCCTTTTGTAATGAAAAAATTCTATTACTCAATTTTTTTTTATAGAAATTTCTAACCTAGAAAAATTTTTTTTTTGTTATTAAAATATGAAATTATTGGATTAATATCTGAAGTTAAACAATTTTAATTACTTGGAAAAAAATTTTTTAAATTTTCCCAAAAAATTTGTTCCTCTTTATTTTCAAATAATTATATATTTTAGTATTATTAACAAATATATGTTACATAAAAATTTTATTTTCACAGTTTTATTTACGTATTTTACTAATGCATGCTTTTTTTTTTACTAATACACGTATAGCTATGCATCTCTGTCAGTTTTAAAAAATACTTCAGTTTTACTTTTTTGCATGTAAAACTGCTTAAAATATATTTGTGGAGAATTTTAAGCATTTTTTTTTGATGAAAATTTTTTTCTTAGTTACACAATGTATTGCTGTACAAAAAAATATTTTTACTGCTATCTTACATTATGCTTTTTAAAAAAAATTTAAAAATTTTTGATCGAAACATAAAAAAAAAATTTTTAGTCATGTAAAAAATAACAAAAAACGGAAAAAAAAATATATTTGCAACAAAAAAATTACAGAAATATTTGTTATAGATTTTTAAAACTATCAGATTTAAACCTTCGAATTTATTTATAAAATGCAAGAAACTAACTTCGACATTTTTTATTACGACAATTGATGTATAAAAATTGAGTCTTCAAAATAAAAAACAAAAACTATTAATCCCGATATTTTTTTCTTTCAAATTAGTAGAAAACGAATATTACGAGTTCTTCAGCATAAGAAAAAGCCCTGATTTATCAAAAACAGAAAAAAGAATGAAAGTTTTTTTTTTTTGTTATATATTACAGTATTCTTCAAAGTTCTCAATGTTGGATTTCCTGGTTTTGAAGCGTTAAGAAGTTTTTTTTTTTTAAATAAAATAAGTTTTTTATGAATAATTACGAAAAATTTTGAAAAAAATCCCCTAAAATCTATTTGAAAAAAAAAAATAAATCAGCAGTCTAACAGATGTTATATTGAAGTAAAAATATGTTCGTTCTCTTTTTTTTTCTTTCGCCTATTTATTCGTGAGTCACGCATTTTATGTACAACAGTATAAAAAAAACAGTGTTCGGATGCGCTCTAAGGCTATTTGAACATTTGAAACTCGGGGCGAATCAGATGGTTCTTGTAAATGACAAGTTGAAAAACCCTTTTTATATCGACAAGAATGTTTCCCCCCTTGATTATTGTTGATTCTTCATTTTTTGGTCATTATTGATTATTATTTTCCTCTTTGGTGAAAGAAACTAGAAATCACATCTGCCTTCTTGTAAATCTTAAGGTTGCTTTCAAGTAGCCGGAAAACTATTTTTCCCTCTTATTGCCGTCTAAATTTTTTGGAAAGGGGGTTTTTCCCTTTTTCTTTTAAAATTTTCGGGCATAGGATAAATGAAACTATCCAAAAGCCCTCCAAAAGTCTCCTCGTAATTTTATCACAGAAAAATTTAAAAATAACCGTTCGGAGAACTCATATTGTTTAGATTTTTAGAAAGGGGTAAAAGGACTCAAATTTGGGGCACTGCCCAAACGGGGGGGAAGTGATATTTGAAAATAAAGGCTTTCTTCGTTTTGAAAAAGTCAAAGAAAATAAAAAAAATTGTTGTCGGTTATCTAACTCGTTTGGGGGGTTTTGCGTTGAAAAAGGAAAGATTTTTTAATTGTTTTGAATGATGATCGAAAGGGTTGGCTTTGTAGGAATATATTTTTATCTTATGCACAAAATCACACAAAAAAAATTAGAGCAGTGATCTTAGAGTTTAAACTATCAATTCTTTTGAAATTTTAAATAAAAAGTAAGGTTATCCAAAAAGGGGAAGAATATAACTTTTTGTCCAAAAAATGAAAAAAAATTTAAAAAAAAACTATTTGTCATTACTCCCAAAAAAAACCCAAATTTAATAAAAAAGAATAAACAATCCTTTTAAAAACGAGTTTACCGAGATACATGGCTCCTCCAAATTAAAATGTTTTATATAATTTTTATCTTTGTACCACATTGTTTGCGTTTTACTACCAAGTTTCAAAAATTCAAAAGAATTTCCTTTTTTTTTCTAATGAAAACAATTTTTACTTTTGAAAAAAAAGTAATTTTAAATTTCTTTTTATTTAAAAAAATTTATTTTTTTGGAACACGTAGGGAAATTGATAAATTTTGATATTTCATTTACAAGTTCCATTAGGAACAAAGTAATAAGACTACCTCGTAATTTTTAAAAGACGTCAAGTATGGAAGAAGCCGAGCTAGAGCCCACACTTCTAATTTCCACCACGACAACTGGATTTTGACTTAATGGGATCAGCTGTCAACTCGATGGATTTTTAAATAAAAAAATGAAACGACTACAATGTGACACTATTTAATATGCACCAACGTTTATAGCCTTGGATATTCACATTTTATATATAATGTGAAACACCTACCTTCCGTTCATCTCATTTATTTGTCGCAGTAAATGTTTTTTCATAATTTTCAGCATATATAGGAAGAATTAGATCAAAGGGAAAATATCATTTTAATTTTGAAAAAAGTTTTAAATAAATTTAGAATTATTCTAAGTATTCTTTACGTATTATGAGTTTTAATGTATCAAAAAAGAATGTTTAAAGTATGATGATATATATTCTGCAAAAATATTCTAACAAAAAAAAACAATTTAAAAAAATTAACATCGTTTCCAAAAAGGAATGTTATTTTTTTCCGGGCTATTGGAATACATATGCTGCAAATACTACAACAACTTTTAAACAAAACACATATTCCCCAATTTTTTTTTCTTGATTGAAGCCTTATGCATGTATCTCAAAGTAGATATTTTCATTTAAAAAAAGATGAGGGGTTTAAAATACTAAATTATTTTTAGGAATAATTCTTAAACGATCTAAAAATCTAAATTTTACATTTTGACAAAAACTCAGCATTTTACTTTTTCTTTTTTTTTTTAAATATTGATTATACATAATTATAAATTTAAATTAAAAAATTATTTTTACACTTATAATTTGATTATTTTTTTACACCTGCGTAAATTAAGTTTTTAACAAATTCCTACATTTAATAGAATGAAAAAAGAATTTATAATAATTTACATATTTTAATGGATTTAGTGAAAAATCAAAATATAAAAAAGTTTTTGGATATTTTCTGTATCTTTGATTAAAATGAAAGCTTTTATTTTATAGCACTGTTTTGTATAAAATAAATTTTTTCTTTTTTACTCACTTTAAAAAAACTGAAGTGAAATCTGGGGAAGGGCAGGTTAAATTAAGGGAAACGTCTCCTTTTTTTTAAAAAAAAAAAAATAAATAATTTTTTTTGATTTCTTGAACTGAAATCTTTAAATAACTATTACACCGTATTCCCAAAAAAACATGTTTCCCTAATAAAGGAAATCTTCGTATTTAGGGACTTTCTAAGGCCGGACATCCCCATTGCACAGCAGGGACTAAAAAACTATCTTGCTTTTTTTTGTCCGCCTTTTCGAGCATCAAAGGTGACAAAAAAGTCAGCGTGGCGAAAAGTGCCGTCCTGTGGAAAATTTTCAACTGAAAAACCCCCTTCCCCAAAAGGGTTTAAAATTTGTTCAAATTAAAAATGAATATCTTTTTCTATGTTTCAAAGTAATTAACTCCAGATTACGTTTATATCAACTTTTTAAGAAAAGTATTTTATTTTAAAAGAAAAACAATAAAGTATTAGTTTATTAAGTAATTCTTTTGGGAATTAATTGCTAAAGTTAAGGATTACTAAGAATTTTATTAAATTATTAATCTAAATTTTTTTTCATATCCTATCCCAGCGTTACATCTAAGCAGCATAATTAACTTGAATTATTAAACTATTCTTAAACTTTAATTGTTTAATTAGAAATAAATAATTTGTTTTCAGTATTCGAGTCGCATGAACTTTTTTTTTTTAATTTTATTTCTTGCACTACATGCCATTTCAGCTTTCTATACTACTAGTTATATGTCTTGGTAATGAACATTAGCTCTAAGAGAGTTTACCTCATAAATAAACTTTTATCTTTTAAATTATCTTTTAATTTATCTTTTAAATTAAAATCCTTTTTATGATAATCAGTTATGTTGTACACTTTTAGAAAATTAATATATTTTTAATTAATATAGTACTTTTTAGTTTCATAAGCAAATTTATGCTATATTTTAACAATGATAACGTTAAAGAGTCACCTGTAAGCTCAGTTTGCTGTATTGACATAGATTGTTGTTGTGTTGTTGTTGTTGTTTCCAATCTCCTTGGAGCAGGGAATTCTACGCCATTTGGCCATTCCGTGTAATAGTGTCACACACCAGGTCTTGATGTTCATACAACTATCACAGGGAAATGCCCCAGCAGTCCAGAAGATGAGCAGGGAGAGAGCAGGGACAGGTAAAGAAAGACTTTACCCCTGGCACAAAAGTCATATTACGCAGGGGACCGCTTCTAAAGCGCGCCAAGGCCGTCTGATGAGCCCTGGAACTCCTGCACTGTATAGATAGGCCAGGATTCTTAGCTGCGTACCAGTGGTGAGCAGGAGAGTTTCGCCAAGTTGAATTCATTTTATTTCTTTGGAAGGAAGGAATTTCAAAATGGATTAAAACAGTGGAGCTGGGCTTAGAGAGATCACAGCCCCTACCAGCCAGCTCATCAGCAGCTTCGTTCCCAGGTACACCCACATGTGATGAAATCCACTAGAGACATACTTGTTTCCTCTGATCGCGCGCGCGCTTAACTAATTTGGAATAAATATTTAGACCAGTACTGTCCGTAATTTTTGGCCAATTCTTCAAATATTGGAAATAGCTTCTGCTGTCTGTCAGGACCCAGATACTGTCCTTATAAGAATTGAGAGCATGATCGAGAGCACCACTAGTAGCAATGAGTTCCGATCTAAAGACAGGAACAGTGATCAGGATTTCTCATGCTGATTTTAACATCATTCCCAGGAATGTTACTAACCGACTTCACTACAAACCGCGGGGTTGCAATAAATATATCTTGTCTTTATTGTAAGAATGTACAAAACATTGTAAAAAAATGTTTCGAATCAACTAAAAAGTATAAAACCATATTATCAATTTTGCAACAGTTAACTTGATTCATATTTTATTATTCCTAAAGATTTCTTTTGTCTTCTTTTCATGAGACATAATCTTAGAATTCATTTATTCAATAATCATATATTTTCATTTCTGCTGCTCGACAATTATTTAAAAAGTAATAAGTATTGTTAAAAATAACACCCTTTTAACTTTATTTTAAGTTTTGAGAATAGAGAGTAGTCACAAAGTGTTAAATCAGGTGAATACAGTGGATGGTTCAACATAAAGGCATTATTTTACGCCAAAACTCAGTGAATAATAAGGGAGGTGTGACTGGTTGTATTGTCGTGCTATAAACACCAACTGCTTTCAGCTCGATATTCTGGACGAATGTGATGAACTTTCACCTTCAAATACTTTAAAACAGCTGAGTAGTAATGACCTGTAATTGTTTGTCCAGATGGAATAAATTTTTTGAAGGATAATACCCTTACAATCTAAGAATGTAATCAGCATTGCTTAGATTCTGGATGGAACTTTCCTTGATTTTTTTGTCTTGCGGAGAATTTTGTGACTTCTATTCTACACTTTGTCGTTTTGTTTCAAAATCATATTGGAAAAACCAGGTTTAATCACATATTGCAATCGACTTCAAGAAGTTTTGATTGTCTTAAGCGACTGAAATGATACATCTGCAATGTATATTTCTTATTGCTTTTTCTCCAGGGGTTCAAGTGTGTGGAATAAATTTAACACACACTTTCGTTTTCCCAAATCTTTATGCAGTATGGAACAAATCGTTTTTTTATTGATGCCTTAAAAGTATTTTTTAAATATCAAGGACGGACAACGATCGTTTCTCAATATTTTAAAGTGTCCTAGATGAAATTGGTTTTTCACTACATTGATCATCTTGTACTATATCTCTTCCACCCAGAATTGTTTGTGCCACACAAAAACATTTGATCTACTTAAAAAACAGTCAACGTAACATTGTTTCACGAGTTGGTATGTTTTCGAATTACTTTTACAAAGTATTACGTCAAGTTTAATCTCAGATCTTTTCTGCAATTAAAAAAAATCTATATAAAAGGAATTCACTTCTGCAATTATAACTCGTCTTCTCTCAGCTACTCAACTAAATGTGCACAGCTTGTCGGTAGTGTATCAGCAGACCATTGGCTTTATGGCACATGGGCATTTACACTCATGGTGCCATTTAAACCTGCACTCTGGGACGAGTCTTAAAACTTATTTGACGCAATGTGTACATTTATATATATTTTAATATTATTTTATAAATGTTCCAGACATTTACTAAAATATTTTTGTGGAAAGACTAAAATCATGAAGACCGAAACAATTTTTTTTTAATCACATTTCTTTCTAGGACAGTATCATAATTTTCTTAGTTGTTTTACAAATCATTATATATTTTTATTTGAATTACAAATGAATTTCATTTAGAAGTAGTCCAAGCAAATTGTATGAATTAAAGTATATGTGCTAAACTTACAGTTTTTCTTTAATAAAAATTGTAAGAACTTATATGATTAAAAATAAAAATGTAATGTCTAATAAGAATCTTGATATATATTAGAGAATTGGTTCTCTCCCAAGCTTTTTTGTCTCGTAGACCCCTTGTCATGTTTTTCGATTTTGTGTAGACCCCTACTTACTTAACATTAAATTGTTTCAAATTTATCAACTTAAATGTTTTTTGACAGCTGATATAGCACTACTTACTTTTATATTTCTAACTGTAGTTAAGTAGATTGTTTAAAACTTAAGAAAAACACATGTGAATTAGTTAAATTAAAATTTAATTTATATATAAAATAGTTGTTACATAAAATAACAAATTTTCAACATTTGGCTTTAATATTTTCAGATTTAACCCTAAATATCCTTGGTTAGTAGTATCTAATCTTTCTTTCTTTTTTTCTCTCTGTTTTTATTTTGGAGATTGGCAAGCACACTGAAACTCCTCCTCTATGGGAAAGCGATTAAAAACTTTCTTGAGATGGTCCATAATTCGGGATAAATAACAGGTATATATTTTTAAAACCAAAACTGCTGGCATTCGTTTCTAAACATTACATTAAAATCTTCGTTAGGGCTATTAAAATCAGTTCCTTTTGTAATCAGACATTTTCTTAAGGCTGCCTTCGGCTAATGTTAAAGAATAGGAGCCAAATTCGGAATATTGTTTTCAAATAAAAAGTACTTAAATATAAATACTATATTCTAGCTTCACTATCCTGTAGAGAATCACTTATTTTATCATACTACTCATTTTTTTCCGAGTTGATACATTTTCTTTTAATAAAATATGTTTCGCATTTTTTCTCATATACCGTAATACTAAATAAGCTATTCCTTTAAATAATAAAAGAAAAGTGGATAATTTATGAAATATTTTGAAATTTTAAAAACACATAATTATAAATAATTCATGAGTTACAATGTCATAATTTTTTATAAAAATTGAGGCATTTTTTCTGTCTGAAAATGTGATCCACGTTAAGTTCACACTTGTCTTGCATATGGCGAAAACAGCCTTAATGTGACTACATGAATTCATTACCTACTGCGATATTACCATAGTCAAAGTATTCTCAAATCTAGTTTCAAAACCGGAATAAAAGGCTTTAAATGTTAAACATAGGTTAAAAACTCATTTTTCTGGCAGATTGTCTGGAACATTGGGAAAATGTTAAAATTCGTGAGGTTCACTTTTATATTCCTTTAGTTGGATTCTGGCAAGACACTCAGAAATAATTATCCTTTTTAAATATAATTTTGCTGTCGCCTTGTAACTGCAAACTAACCCGTAGTAAATTTAGTAAATAAATCTATCCGATAGGTAAATATATATACACTGATTTCCAAAGTAAATGCAACTCAAAGAAAAACAAGAGATAGCACAACAAAATTTATTTTGTAGATAACATGTTGACCAGGTATCAAATGATTAAATTTATAGACATCTGTGAAGTGTGGTACCTGCCAGAATCAGTAGCCAGAGTAGCCGCCATTGTTGGAGATCACCGCTGCCACACGCCTCGACATTGATTCAAAGAGACCTTGAATGTGTTCTTGGGGTACAGCAGACCAAGCAACTTCTACGCGTTGCGGAAGTGGATCTGGTGTGGCAGCTAGGGGGTGTAATCTGGGTCAATCGTTGAGCAACCATGGACCACATGTTTTCTATAAGCGAAAGATCCGAAGAGAGAGCCGGTCAGAGGAGCAATTTAATCTGGTGATTGACGAAAAACCTTTGGACAATGCGTGCCACGTGTGGTCGCGCATTATCCTGTTGAAATATGGCTGTGGCTAAGCCCAGAAGGTAAGGAAGGACAACTGGCTCCAACACCTCGGAGATGTAGCACTGTCTGTTTAAAGTACCGGCAATGCGTACTAGAGGAGGGGGCG
The DNA here is from genome assembly GCA_019973955.1 of Trichonephila inaurata madagascariensis. Taxonomy (NCBI): domain Eukaryota; kingdom Metazoa; phylum Arthropoda; class Arachnida; order Araneae; family Nephilidae; genus Trichonephila; species Trichonephila inaurata. The sequence goes on along the minus strand of BMAV01021409.1, from coordinate 12,576 downwards.
AGAGTACTATCCAATACCGTCCCATACCATAATACCAGGTGCAGGACCAGTGTGGCGGTGAATAACGCTGCTGTTCAGCATCCTCTCTCCACAGTGTCTCCAGATTCGAATCCGACCATCGTGGTGTTGCAGACAGATGCGTGACTCGTCAAAAAAGACAACTTCAATCCTTTCTGCTGCCCACGTACTTCTTTCATCGCACCATTGGCGGCGGAGACGTCTGTGGTCCTGCGTCAAGGGTAGACAAAACAATGGACGTCTTGCGGACAGACCACGCTGCTGTAAACGGTGTTGAACGGTACGCACTGACACTGAATGATGCGTCACAGACTCAATGAGCTGTGCTATGGTTCGTGTTGTACTGAGCAATCGTTACTGCCTGTTCTCACGTGAAGTGGTGCACTGAGGTGGATGCGATCGACCACGTCATTCCATCGTACCCTCCTGCATCCAACGTAACATGTCCGCATTACAGTTGGTTGGTTTCGTCCAACACGACTACTGATTTTCCTGAAAGAAAATCCACAATTTCGGTAGGCCACTATCTTTCCTCTGTCGAACTCGGATACTTGATCAAAGCTGATCGATGTTTTCTACGAGACATAACTGATCGTTTTTTGAAAAATCTACAAGAAAAACACAATTGTCGAACTTGAAATCGTCGAAATCTCCAAGCCTTAAATAGCACTTTGAGGTGGCGCCACAAGCGCGCGTGATGTGTGTCTGCTCTGAAATTCTAATCATTTGCATATATTACCTCCGCTAATGAATGTTGTTAATTTCATGTTATTTGCATGCTTCCTTCAGGATGTTGCATTTATGGTGGCCAGCAGTATAATATATATATATATATATATATATATATATATATATATATATATATATATATATATATATATATACACTCGATTAAATTTTATTTTTAAATTGAAGTGTCAAGACCTGGTTTAGGCTATTGTAGACCCTCATTTACAACTCATGGGCCCCCAAATTATTTTTTTGCTGACGTGGATCCCTTGTAGGTCGTCATAGACCCCTGGGGGTCCATATCGACCACTTTGGGAATCACTATGTTAGAAGAACATATTCTCTCAGCTATATATATTATCCTTAAATATCTAACTTAAATTTAACTATAGGAAATTTTTAATTTCAAACTACTTTGAAGCAAAAGTTATAAATTTATAATCATTGTGAATAGCCAAATAAAATAATATTAACAATTATCTTACTTAGATTAAATTCTGAAAAAGAAAACTCTGCTTTTAATTATATCAAAGCAATAAACGTACTTTACTAACGCAATAAATGTACACTGAATGATACAAACAAAAATTAAGTGTTACGTTTTTAATTAATACGTTTGATGATGTTTATTTGCTTTATTTATCATCATTGGTTTGTGCTCTTTTATGAAAAGGGGTACATTACTATTTTTATGCAATTTATAAGATTATTATTACATCAAAATTCATCGATTGCTACATGTATAATATGCATCCATAATATTCTAATGATATGGAATCAAATCGTTTTTCAAAAAGATAAAGCTTCTAAAATCTCACCGTTTGTATTTTTTCTAATTGAACCTTAAAAAATAATATATATTTTCCACTAATCAACAAAGGCAATTGAAAAATTAGAAATAAAATATTTTATTCCATTTCAAGCATTAATATAGTTTGTATTATTTAACGTACATTTATAAAACTTATTATTTATACAGATTTTATTTTTTATTTTAGAAGTTTTCATGACTTGTTTCAGATAAATATGTTATACATGTATATAAAAGTATCCCGTAATTATTAATGATTAAGAATTAAGCTATAAGGTTCTTAACTAATTTTGTGATTTTTTTTATCTAATATCTTATTTCATTAATTTGACAAAAAGAATAGCTCAAGAAACATTTATTTAAATATAATGTAACATTAATTTTATTTTATAATGTTAAAAAATCTGGAAAATATTTTGTTTTAAATTTGAGAGAATCATCATTAAATGCTTTTCCTCCTATTATATCTAATTAAAACTTATAGTTTTAATTTGAAATGTCTTTTGAAAGAATCACTTCACAAAAATAAGTAAGAAAATGGATTTTTGAAATTTTTGTTGGAAAATAAGCAATTGATTTTCCTGATTTAAATGCAATTTACATTTTCACTCTAACAAAATATTAGAAGTAATTTAGGAATCTAACACATGTTGCCAATATTCATTTCTTAACAGTAAATGTTCACTTTAAATTGAAATTTCTCAAAAGTGTAAAATACAACACAAACCGAACATTTTTTGAAAAATTTACTCATATTATTATTTTGTGGAATTTTGTACACATAATAATTATGTATAAAATTTTTTTCAAAAAGTGGTTTTGCCACAGAATCTATTCAAAAAATTACGGGCTAAAAAGTGCATACATTTTTATCTTTTGGAGCTTTTTTAAATGTTTTCTTAAGTGCTATTTCACATTTAATTCAACTTTTGTCCGAACTGAGGTTTTAATATTGATTCTTATCTAGAATAAACATGATTTATTTTTCTCTTGGAAAAAAAAGTTCCTCATGTTGTTTTTAAGCTTTAAGCGAAACTTCATTACATACATGAATCAATATGAAAAAGTAAAGTTGCCTTTCACGGTACAATATACGCAACTTTAGGTTATTCTTAAGATGAAAATAGGCCACTGCTACATTAGTATGATGCATGCACCCATTAGACACTCAGCTTTGATTGCCTGGTACGGAAACCGGGTTTCTTTTTTAAAAATTTTTGGAAAAAAAAGCTTCCAAACTTAAAAAATTAAAATTGTTTTTAAAAAAAAAAAATTTTTTTAAAATTTTTAAAAAAAATTTTTTTTTTTTTTTCTTAAAAAAAAACCAAAAAAAAAATTTTAAAAAAATTTTTTTTAAATTTTTTTTAAAAAATTTTTTTTTAAAATTTAAAAAATTTTTTTTTTTTTTAAAAAAATTTTAAAAAAAAATTTTTTAATTTTTTTTTGGAACCTTTTTAAAAAAAATTTAAAAATTTAAATTTTTTTTTTTTTTTTAAAAAAAAAATTTCCTTTTTAAATTTAAAAAAATTTTTTAAAAAAAATTTTTTTTAATTTTTTTAAAAATTTTTTTAAAATTTTTTTAAATTAAATTTCTTTTTTAAAAATTTAAAATTTTAAAAAAAACCCCCAAAAAAAAAAAATTTTCTTTTTTTTTTTTTCCCCTTTTAAAAAAAAAAAACCTTTTTAAAAAAAAAATTTTTTTTAAAATTGGGCAAAAATTTTTTTTTTTTTTTAAAAAAAAATTTTTTTTAAAAAAAAAAAAAATTTTTTAAAAATTTTTTTAACCCTTTTTAAAAAAAAAAATTTTTTTTTGGGCCCCAAAATTATTTTTAAAAAAATTTTTTAAAAAAAAAATTTTTAAAAAAAAAATTTTTTAAAAAATTTTTAAATTTTTTTTTTTTTTAAAAAGGGGTTTTTTTTTGGGAATAAAATTAAACCCCCTTTTTTTTTAAAAACCCCCCTTTTTTTTAAAAAATTTTTTTGGTTTAAATTTTAAAATAAAAAAAATTTTTTAAAAAAAAATTTTTTTTTAAAAATTTTGGTTTTTTTTTAATTTAAAATTTTGGGAAAATTTTAAAAAAAAAAAAATTTTTTAAAAATTTTTTTAATTTTTTTTTAAAAAATTTTTTGGAAAAAATTTTTAAAAACTTTTTTTTTTAAAAAAAAAAAAAAAATTTTTTTCCCTTATTTTTTATTTTTTTTAAAAAAAAAAACCCCCAATTTTAAAAAAAATTTTAAAATTTTTTTTTTTAAAAAAATTAAAATTTAATTTGGGGCCAAAAAAAAAAAAAAAATTTTTTTTTTTACCCCTTTTTTGGGGAAAAAAAAAATTTTAATTTAAAAAAAAATTTTTTTTAAAAATTTTTTTCCCAAAAATTTAAAAAAAAAGAATTTTTTTTAAAAAAGAAAATTAAAAAAAATTAAAAATTTTTTTTTTTTTTAAAAAAAAAAATTTTTTTAAAATTTTTTAAAATTTTTTTTTTTAAAAAAAATTTTTTTTAAAAAAAAAAAAAAATTTTTATTTTTTAAAACCCCTTTTTTTTTTTAAAAAAAAATTTTTTAAAAGGGGTTTTTAAAAAAATTTTTTTAAAAAAATTTTAAAAAAAAAAAATTTTTTTTTTTTAAAAAAAATTTTTTTTTGGGAAAAGGGTTTTTTTTAAAAAAAAAACCAAAAATTTTTTTTTTTTGGGGGAAAAAAAAAAAAATTTAAAAAAACCCTTTAAAAACCAAAAAAAACCCAATTTTTTATAAAAATTTAAATAAAAAAAAAAAATTTTTTAAAAATTTTTTTTTTTTTTTGGGAAAACCCCAAAAAACCCCCTTTCCCCCCCTTTTTTTTTCCCCCCCCCCGGGACTGTATACTCTTTTCCGATCGACGCTTGAAATAGGATTTTAAACCCGGGGGGGTTTAAAAATTTTTTTTTAAAAATAAAAAAATAAAATTTTTTTATTTTTTATTTTAAAAAAAAAGTTTTTTTTAAAAAAAAAGGTTTTAAAAAAATTTTTTAAAAAAAAAGCGTCCCCATAAAAATTAAAAAGGAAAAATTTGCCTTCCTTTTTTAAAAAAAAAACCCCATTAAAAAATTTTTTTTCAATCTTTTTTTTTTTTTTTAAAAAATTTTTTTTTAAAAAATTTTTTAAAGAAAAAAAATTTTTTTAAAATTTTTTTGGTTTTTTTTTTTCCCCAAAATTTTTTCCTTTTTTTTCCTTTTTCCCAAAAAAAAAAAAAAAAAAAAAATCACTTTTTCCCAAAACCTTTTTTTAAAAAATTTTTAAAATTTGGTTTTTAAAAAAATTTTTTTTTTTTTTTTTATTTTTGGGATAACTGTAAATTTTAAAGCGGTTTAACTGTTAAATTTTAAATAAAATTTTGGAGCAAATTTGTACTAAAGTTTTATGGCCATTTTATAATAAAGATAAAACATTTGTGGATTACCCATAACAAGTTAAAAACAAGGATTAGTGCTTAGTACAAAATAAATTTCTTTAAAAAGGTTTTTTTTTGAAAAAATTTCTGTTTCTAAAAATTTTTATATTTAAAATTGTTTTTGGGTTTTTTTAATAAACCTACATCCCTGATGGACATATATTTGCGTAAATGGGAAATGAAAAATTTGAAATATTTCCCAAAGCATTTAGCTAAAAACAAATGTTTTCAACAAAAAAATTTCAATTTTATTAAAATTCCCCATTTATTTTTATAGAAAGGGTTATCTTTTTTTTTTTTAAAAAAAAATGAAATTTTTTTCAAAAAAATTTTTCTTTAAATATAAAAAAAAAAGGTTTAATATAATATACAGAAAAAACCCTTTTTTTTTCCCAAAAAAAAATTCAAAATACATTTTTTAACGTTATTCAAAAATTGAAAAACATTAAAAAAATTTAATTTTAAAAATTTTTGATGTTTAAATTTTACCCTTTTAACTAAAACCTAAATTTTAAAATTCCTTAAGGAAATTTTTTTGGGGTAAAAGCTTCCTTTTAAAAAATTAAATTGTAAATAAAACCCAAAATTTTAATTTTTCAAAAAACTTAAAATGGAAAATGATTTTCTTTTGTTAAATTTAATGAAATAAAATAAAAAAATTTTTCAAAAAATTTAAAGAAAATTTTTTAAAAACGTTAAAATGCACAAAATATTTCGATAAAAAGAAAAAATTTTTTATATTTTTTAAAAAATTTAATAAATAAAATAAAAAATTTTAAATAAATTAAATAATGTTTAAAAAAAATACTGGGGGGGAATTTTTTAAATATTTTTTTTAAAAGCAATTTTCTCCCAAAAACGACAATTTTAAAAAAATTCCCTAAAAATGCCCTAAAAATTTTTTCTGAAAACGTAAAAATTAATTTATGGTTGGTTTTTTACTAAAAGATTTTAGTATTTTTAAAATTTTTTCTAAAAAGGTAATTATAAAAGCGGAATTTTAAAAATTTTTGGTTTTCTAAACTTTTTTCAAAAAATAAACAAAATTTTTTTTTAAAAAACTTAAAAAAAAGGTTTATTTTTTGGGCTTTGTTTTATTAAAAAATTTCCCTGGGTTTAGGGAAATTTTTAGATTTTTTCCTTTTAGAAAGGTTTTATTAACAAAAAAGCAAATTTTATTTTTAAAAAAAAAAACTTTTTTTAAAAAATTTTATTAATTTAATTCCCTGTTTTAAAGAAAAAAATCAAATACCTTTTGAAATATTTTTATCTTTTATGGTAAAATTTTTAAAAATAAAGAAAAACTTTAAAAGTTTTTCTTTCCTTCTTTTGGAAAAAATTGATACAAAATTTTTTAAAATTTGTAAAAGCTTTTCAAAAACTTTCATATTAATTTTAAACCCCAAAATTTTAAAAATTTATACAGAATTTTTCAGAAAATAAAAAATTGGAAAACAAAAAAAAAAATTTTTTCCCCAAAAATTTAATAGAAGGGGGGCAAAAAAAATTAAAAAAAATGGGAACTAATGTTTTAAAAATTTCCCCTAAGTTTTAAGAGGTTTTTTATATTTTTTGGGATTAAAAAAGTAAAATTTAAAATAATTTTTTGGGTAACGGTTTTTTCAAAAAACTATTTTGCATGCAAAAAGCAAAATTTACCGCACATTTTTTTTTATGGAACCCTTTTATCTGAAGAGGCTTTTTTTAGATTTCCAAAAAATTTTCCCAAAGGAGTTAACCCTAAAAAAAATAAAAATTTTAAAAAAGGGAAATTTTTAATGATACCTTTTTCGTTGATGTTTTAAGAAACCCGGGGAAAAAATTTAAAAAAAATTTACTTCCCGTGTAAATATAAAAGTCTAATTAACAAATAAACAGAATTTGAGGTATTTATATGTAATTGTTTTTAAGTAAAAGGTACATACAAAACTCAAATTAATATTGTTGGTATATTGGATACCGACTCACTTTAATCACTTATTCATCACAGATATCGTTAAAGTTATCAAAATGAGCTCCCAATGATGCAATTATAAAACGGAAGGCGATTTCACATGAAGATGAAAATCGAAACACAACAGTGGTCAGAAAATTTGATACACAATAATAATGTAACAAATATACGTCCGTGGCTTGAACAACGTGGGGAAAAATTTTTGCCGCAAATTTCCCCACAAAGACTTACACTGGACCAAAAAAACAAAAAATTTCCGGCCAAAAATGCATTTAAACCTTTTTAACCCGCCGACCAGGGTAACTTTGGGCCAAAACGGTTTTTCGAAAATATCACCCCCGATCATTACTCGGGATAATTTTTTAAGTGCATCTTATTGTTTTACCCGAATATATATATCGGGAGACGTTTATTTCGGCTTCATCTCTTTGTCAAACCCAACTGATTCTCGTGAAAAGTTAATATGCGCTCAATTCAATAGATGGCAGCATTTTACTGAAGACTTCAAGGGTTAGAGGTTAGAAGTTATTTGGTTCAAAAAAGGACAATTTGTGTACCCAAATCATCAAAATAACTGACAGTTAAAGGGTTAAAGTTGTACGTGAAATTCAATCTAAGGCATTACCAGTTACAACACAAATCCTTCAATGCAAGGCAAAATATATTGTTCATAAATATCCCATCAAAATTTTAAAGCATCCTTTTTTATTTTTTTAAGTATCTGGTAAAGATGAAATTTTTACACAATTTTTATTTTTTTGCAAAAACTTTATGGAGAATTTAGGGTGCGTCTTAGAATCGATGACAGTATTTTTTTCACAAAAACTTGTTGAAACACAATGGATGTGGCTCAGAATTGATTCGAATAAATAAAAAAATGCATTATGTTAAATAGTTTCCTTCAAATTTCAGTTATTTTTAATTTGTATTTAGCTCTTTGTAATTAAAATAGGATTTTATACAACACTGTAAACGTTTGAAAATAGTATTAATTGCAGCGCAAGATATGAAAAGCTTTTAGTTAATCAGAAGTATGCAGAACATTGTGCAATAACACAAAGTACAATTGTGAACAATAAGATATTATTAAACGTTAAATTTTCCAACGAATGTGTATTAGGAAAATAACGAACTGTATTATCGATGAATACAACACAGCTTTGAAAAATTAATGTCACATTATCTGTTAATTATTTTTATATTTTGTTATTTATTTCATCATAGCTTTCAATTAAAAAATATATCAAGCTCTTTGCCTCTAATCTCAATAATTTTTAAAGAATGCAATTATTTCAGTAATTATAAATTGATATCTAAGTCTAGCTTTAATCCTACGCATTTTTTTAAAAGTAAAGGGAAATGTTATTTTTAGCGTGTGAAGTTAATGCAATTGTTATTATTTTCTACCTGTTCCTCAGAATCTACCACTTAATGACCTATAAAATACTCAAATACTCACTTTATTGCCATAAATAGATTATTATACAAATATGTTTTTTTGTATCCAATGCATATTGTAGATAATGGGCTTAACAGCGGATATTCTTCTTCTTTCAACGTAGTTATCCCCGTAGAAAAAAAATTAAGCCAATCTATTGAAGCCTTAAAAGTAGTTTTTTTTCTTGTGATTTTAAGAGCATTAATTCTCTTACAAAGAAAAAAAACTAACGAACGTTTCAACAATACGGATATGTGTGTGAGTGTAAATATGGGTCGATCATTTCAAATAATCTTTTTTATCACTTTATTATAATTTATGAAGAAAAAAGAATTTGCATTTTTTTAAATATTGCGTGATAGAGATAAAAAGCAAAATTAAAATGTTTTACTGAATAATGTGAATATATATATATATATATATATATATATATATATATATATATATATACTTTACTACATAAATACTTCAGAATTCTGGAAAATTAAATGACATACATCTTTTAGAAATAGTATTTATAGATATAAAAATCTCTATTTTTGTTCTGTTTTTTTACCATTAATTAAAAGAAACATTAATTTTGAATAAAACTTTACTTAAATTTGTACTTTAATGAACGTTATTAAATCGCATTTAAACTTTGAAGGATTTGGGGCTTAATTAATTACTGATAGAATGTACACGTAGGATTTGCAAGTTGTTTTTTTTTAACCGGAAAATACTAAATTATCAGCAAAGACATTTCTGAAACCCTTGAAACTGACTCCTCTTACTCCTCTTAAATTAACAAATATTTAGATACAAACACATGATACAATTGAAAATTCCTCTAAATTTAATGTTCTTCTTAAATTGTATATTATTAATCACGCAGTTTTTTTTTGCTTTTTATTTATGGGGAAATGTATGAAGCAGAATTCATCCCTAACATGTAATGCTAAATCGGGATTTTACGACAATAAAAGTAAAACTATATGAATGTTCATGAAATCTTTATAAATTTTATTCACTCACGATACTAGTTTTTTTTCATTTAAAAATTTTAAGAACATTGGTATGTTTTTGTATTTCAAACGTATTCAGAATCTATGTATTGTTCTTGCATATAGAGACAATTTTATAAGACAAAGGGAAGTAATATATTTTATCTATGATAATTATTTTTTTAAATATATTTTTAATGTTCTTTTAAAGCGTTATTACAAAAAATCATAACATACTTCAATGAAGATTCAGAAAGAACATATCATATAATATATACAATTTCATAATAAGTTGATCATGTTGTTTTTTAATGGACATCTAAAAAAAATTGATTTTTCAACCACATTTATTGAATATTATTCATGGTATGAATAAAATCATATATATACATATATTCCCAGTAATTCATTTATCTGTGTGATTTGATTTTAACTGCAGACAATTACTTCTCATTTTTATTTCTTCACAACTAGCAATATAAATAGTAACTTTTAATCAATTTAATACTGACTTTATTTGAATTCAATTTATATCATTCTTTAAATAATTTATAACTACCATAGTCATTTCAACGAAAGTTAAATATATAACATTTTCTACGTTTGAACACAGAAGATAGCAAAATGAAGAATGCATCGTAAAACAACAATTAAAATTGAAACAAAAATATTGATCTGTTTGTTCCTCTGATTTCTTTCTATTGAAATAAATGATCTAATATAAATTTTTATCTTCTTTTTTTAAAAAAGTAGATCAATTTTTATACAAATATGAAAACAATTGTGTGTTCTTTAAACTGTAATGCATAGGTTTGAGAGGACTGTTTTAGGAGAAAAAACAGAAGAAAACAAAGTAAATAAAGTAAGTTGTTCATTAATATGTCTTTAAAATTTCATTTCAGTATTAGGAAAAAAAAATTTCCATAAAAATCAATCATCCTTTTCAAATGAAAATTAACAATATGCTTACAGTCGTATTATTAAATTCCATACGCTAGAATTACTTGGAATGCATTAAATTTGTAAATATGATTATTAGCTATACATTAAGTAAATAGCAGCGTTGCGGTAAAATAATAGAGATTAGAGAATTGAAGCGAATAAACAAAGAAGATACTAATTAGGTGAACCAATCTTAAAATTTACCACTTTCTTAAAATATATTTTAATCAAGTCATATCGACCTCGTTCACTGCAGCATTTGGAAATTCAATATAAAGTTTTATTTTTATACTTTATTTTCAAAAAGTTTCTAAAACAGATTGAAAAAGTTATACATTTAAGATATTTTAGAGTTTTCTGAAATTAATTTATTTTGAAGAAATCAATTTATTTTCGTAAGAAAATTAGTTGAAAGGATGAGCAGAGTTAAATCTACTTTTCATTAGAAAACTTAACAAAAATGTGTTAAATATCTAAGGATTATATATGTTTCAATATAATGTATCAAAGATATTACTTATAAAATACGTATGATTATTTTGTATTTAATAGAAATTATTCTATTTAATAATAATAATAATTAAACACTAATAAAACATAATTAATAAGATAATTTATTTAAACATTAATATATTTTTGATAATTCGAAGCACATTTATAAATGTATCATTATTTATACACAAAGGCTTTTTCTTTTTAGTTTAGAAGTTTTCATGCCTAATTTTATATAAATATTTATTATGCATGTATGTAAAACCATCACGTAATTCTGAATTTTAGAATTAAGATTTAAGGTTCTTAAGAAATGTTTTGAATTTTCGATCTAATATCTTACTTCATATAAGCTCAGTGGCTGAGTGATAGAAGTTTAATTCAGCTCAGTTCAGGTTCGCATCAGACTGGCCACTTGACCGAAAAATCTGCACATGAACCCCATTGCGAAGGGTGATGTAAAATAAGATCGACACCATAGACATTGGCCCTCATCGGCTGTTGTACAACTGAGCTAAGTTCAGAAATAAATAAATTTATTTTTGTGAGAAAATTATCTTAAAGAATCAGCAGAGTTATATTTTCTTTTTAATCATATATTTTTTTCATTATTCTTCCCCTTAAAATTGCTTAGCGTCTTAGGACTGTAATTTAATAAAGTATGTTTAAATATGAATGAAACAATTTTAAATGCCTTTAAAATAAATATTAAAAACTACCATACACACACAAATACATAGTTATCACAAATAGTAATAAATTTTTAATTGAATATTCAATTGTTTGTGATTACTGAAATAAGTGTCAAAGAGTTTCTGAAACTTATTTAAAAAGTTATACATTGAAGATATTTGAGTGTTTTCTGAAATTTATTTATTTTCGTAAGTAAATTGGTTGAAAGAATGAGCAGAGTTAAAATTTCTCTTATTAGAATTATTTACAGAAACAAAGGGGAATGTTTCGAATTATATATGACTCAATATAATCTGGAAAAAATATTATATATGAAATACTTAAGCTTGTTTTGTATTTACTAAGTGTAATCCTCTTCTTATGAATACAATTGCTTAGTAATGCAATTCGTTCAGTTAAAAGTAACTCTAATTTTCTTTTAGAAAACTATATTTTCTTTTTCTAAAATTAAACTAAATGATAAAATTACTTTAAAATTAAAATAATATTTTTTCAACTTATTTATTTATTTAGTTTTAGGTGACTGCCTACCTCCGGACCCATTTTTTTTTATAAAAACAAATTTTTGAAACAAATTGAGTGTTTTTAGGAATAAAAATAAAATAAAAATACGTTAATACAAAAACATTTTTAAATAAATGTTGTACTTTTAGAAAAAATTGGTTGTTTTCAAGGAAATTTTACCAAATTTTTACTAAAACGGGTAACGTTGTATAAACATTTCTAATACAATTATCATAATTTTCTTTATACACAGCATACATATTATGATGCTCTTCAAAATGAATCAAAATCTAAGAGAAATATTAAAATACAAAAAAATTACAGACAGTTATACATAATAATATCAAAATTTCAATATTTTTGAAGTTCTTTTTTTATAAAAACTACCCAAATTGAAAAAAATATTTAGCCTACAATAAAACTTACGATCCACTTTATGAAAAAATAGTATAGTAAACAATTCCCCAAATTTCAAACGTTTTCTGGTTTTAGTTCTTTAAAATACTGTATCCGGTAAAAGTTTCTTTTTGAAAACATAATTTTAGAACAACTCAAATTTTTTAAAATTTTATCTTTTGCCCTTTT